>JANPWX010000019.1:5300955-5341251 GCA_024734555.1 Trochalopteron elliotii
TTGATGTCACTTGAAGTGGCTGAGAGTTACCAAGTGGCATGGCATGCTGCAGGGTACAAGGTACAATTTATGTGTGTGTAAGACGTGGCAATACCTGAATTTAAGCATTGTGCATGGAAGAGAGGTCCCCAAAAGAAGGGTCCAAACTCCTCTCCATGGAACAGACAACACCTGGGGTACTGTATCTGACATTTATCCCTGCAGTGGATCTGGATCACCACTCCCTTCAGGAGGTTGCATAACAAGGTTTCTTGAACGTTTTAGAGGCAGCTGCAATAACAAAGATTGATCCAAGTCAAAGAGCACTGATGTGAACTGACCTGAAATTCAACTGCGACACCATCTTCATCCTGTGTTTAGACAAGGAGCTTCAGCAGTAAAACACATTTGCCTTTCACATCACCCCTGCGGGGGATGTGCAGTTCCTGATGGCCGGCGTTAACTCTAACCCTTCCCTTATCTCTCCTTGCAGCTTCACGTGGCTGTGTGGCCAGGTTCACCGCAACCTCCTCTCCAAGTTCACGGGCCAGGTTGTGGAGCTGTTTGACGAGGAGTTCCGGCACCTGTACGCGCTGTCCAAGCCCGTGCGCGGCCCCAAGACGCCGCCGCGCAGCCTCCCCTTCCTGTTCAGCCGCAGCTGGGCCGCCCCCCGCAGCCTCCCCTACAGCGACGAGGGCAGCGCCAACACCCTCTCCGACTCCTTCAGCAGCCTCTCCGCCGGCAGCACCCACCACAGCAAGCAGACCCCGAGAACTGCCATATTCAACAGCAACTTCACCCCGCCGTCACCTCTGCAGCGAGTCAACTCCTTCCACAGCTACGTCTCGTTCACTCCCCCGCCGGCACAGAAGGCCATCCAGCCCAACTACTACCAGCCGCACTACATGGCCGAGAACTCCACGGTTCCCTATAACAACATGAACATTTACAGACCTATGAGGCTCAGGCAAGAGGAACCGAACAGGACAGGGTTAAGCTCATCCTGGAGGTGCCTCCACAAAGCTAACCTGTTTGCATAATAACCACCTTGTTTGGAAATGCAAGTAAATGTAGTGAGGACCTGTTTAGCAATCGCTTGTGTACTGATGAATATAGATCTGTATAATACAAATGAGGATGATTTCAAGCCTCTTGTTTTGTTGCTTATGGATGCTTCATTTCCCTGATTAAAAAGCCAAGGCTGCTAATGTGTGAACCTCAGGTGCATCAGGATCCCAGGAAGAACACATCTGAATAATGCTGCTCACAGTGCTCACTGCTTCTGCCCATCACCTGCCCCTGGCGGTACATTTGTGTACCAGAAGGACAGTAACTGTTTTTCTTATGTCCAGGCAACTGAAAGGGGTAAGGCACAGTTTACTACTGTGCATTTTATGCACTTGAATAAGGAGACTGAAGGCTGCTATTTCTGTGGCAAACAGAGACCATGCTGGCAGCAGCAGGCTACCTTTGTGCTCTCATCAAACCTTCGTCTGGATTTAGGGGACTGCCTTCAGGCTGGCAGCGCAGCACAGGTCCTGCCACAGCACTGTCTCAGAGCTCTCTCTGCTTGAGCTGCCCAGCAAGGATGGCTGTTCCCAAGGATTCTTAGGAAGGGCCCTGGTACCCTGGACAATGACTGAGACCAACAGTTCAGTTGTGGAAGATGCCTTACATTCACCATTCAGTTCCACTGGTCTGCAACACGGGTGTGTGCCAGCACACCTGGTTACAAACCTCCAATCCTGCCAGCTCAGGGCAACTTCCCTCATGCAGAGCAGCTGTGAAGGTTCAGACTGAAAAATGAAGCAGAGTTAAAGAAGCAAAGTCCTACTAGTAACACGCCAGGACTGAGTTCCAATTCATTTAATTGCACATGGATCTTTGAAATTCTTTCTGTGGTCTTCTGATTGAACATGAAGTTGGAGATATTGCTTGAGTTCTTCGTGGCCTCTAATTTTTAAAGATAAACTGGGTGTCTGTAGTGCCCATGGACTACAGCTACAAAGGGAGTTACAGAGGTTCAGCAGCTTGAACCAGAACAGAAAAACTTTCTGCCAAATAATCCATGAAATCTAAGAAAGCTTCTGTAAGCACTAGTAAGAAAATTCATGAAACAAAGGATTTCCATCCAAAGTTACCAAGATGCCTAACAGCTCTTGATTTATCAGTAGATTTTTTTCCCATGCCTGCTTTGTATCATCTTTTATCTGCTTCCCAACAGAAAATAGAACCCTAAACACACTTGAACTTCTCACCTGCTCAAAAAGAAATACAATTTAATTATGTAGACTGTGGACAGTGATAATTGTATGCAGGTGACGAAGGTTTCTCATCCTTGGAAGAGCAATCATTTTGGAAGCATACCTGTAAAGTTTAAAGAACATTATGAAAGTTAAAGGATGGAGATGCTCTAGCCTCAGTATGGGTGTTTTAACCAGTAATACCAATTTTTGGAGTCCATAATAATAATAATAATCAACTATTGCATATAATTGTAAATTCTGTACATAGCAACATTTTTTGGATTCCTCGGGGAGAAGGGAAATTTGATTTTCATTCCTATGGTAATTTTACTTAATTATATAGCAACCATTCAAATAAAAGACTTTTTTCTTCATATTCTCTTGTCCTGTACACCTTACTCTATTCTCTTTCAAAACCTGAATGAGTCCCGTGCAGTCAAAGCTCAGATGAAGAAGAAACATATTTTGTTTCTTTTGAAATCAGCAGGGACAGAATTAAGGTGTCCTAACAGATGAGTTAAGATTTTCCTTCTCAATGTGGTTCATTTCACTGATCCTGTTGTGGCCCAGCTGGGGCGGTACAGAGGGGGATGTGGGGACAAGTTTGTAGACCTTGATTTCCTCAGGCCATGGCCTGTGAAGTCCATGAAGGAGCTCTTTGCACCTCGGTGGGGCAAGACAGTTTGCCTACAAAAGTTTTGGAGAACATAACTAATGAAAAGTAGATAAGGGTCAAGCCAGTAACGCAGAAGGACCACAGCGAGTTAAGAGTTCATTTCAGCTGGATCAGGAAAACAGCTTGTGTTGGTTCAGACAACATCTGAACTTAAACATCAAGTGAATGAAATTTCAGTTTTGATGGAAAACTGTCAATTGATAATTTCAGCAATGAGTTATACTAAAAATCCTAACAGGCCCCCACAACTTAGTGATAAAGGGCAACATTTATAGGCAGCTGCAGAAACTGTCAGGAAGGCCATGGCAGGTGCTGACCTGCCCTGTCCATCTGCCTCAGGGGAAGGGCTCAGATAAACTCGGCCACCACACCATGCACCCTCCTCAAGTCTGAGGATGACAGCAAGCTGAGTGCTGCAGGTGAGTCACTTGGGGGAGGGGATGTTGTCCAGAGGGAGCTGGACAGGCTGGAGGCCCACGTGAACCTCAGGAAGTTCAGCAAGGCCAAGTGCAAGGTCCTGCACCTGGGCTGGGGCAATCCACAGTCCCTGTGCAGAGTGGAGGATGAGCGACTTGAGAGCAGCCCAGAGGAGAACCTGGGAACACTGGATGGTTTATTGGACATGGGCTGTCGCTGTGCACACACACCCAGAAGGCCAAACATCCCTGGGCTGCATCCATGGCCCCATGGGCAGCAGGCTAGGGAGGGGCTTCTGCCCCTCTGCTCTGCTCCGGTGAGACCCACCTGCAGTGGTGCCCCCAGCTCTGGGCACACAGCCTGCAAAGGCCACTAATTACCCTCCCTAGTGACTCAGGATCTCATCTGGGCTTTGCTGAGGCTTGTTAAATTCCCCTGCTGCCCTCCTATTTTGAAGGAAGATGATCTAGGTGGGGCTAAAAAGCTTAAATAAATGTAGCCTATACCAACCTCCAGATTATCTACAGAAGTGAATTTCTAATTAAAAGTGATTTTTTTGGGATGTTTAGACTTTCTGAGAATGGGAGGACTTGTGGAGGGCAGCACGGGCCTCCAACAGGTCCCAGCAAAGCCCAGGTGAGGCCTTAGAGCATTCTGGAGGGCAATTAAGTCCCCATGTGGGCCCCTGCAGAGCCTAAGAAAAGCCTCAGGGCTTTTTGGAGGGCAACTCTGCCATGTCAGAGCACCACTGGTGGTGACAGTGATGAGGACACTCCTGTCAGGGCTGGTTCTGTGCATGTCCTCACCACGGGGAGTAGAGAGCAGGCAAGTGTCACTACCCAAGGGACCAGGAACCCACAGCTGCCCCTTTGTTCACAGCCTGGAACTAAGTTGGATGAGTAGGCTGGGCTTGGCCAGGGTTTTCCAGAGTGCCCCCGTGTCCCTTCCCCAGCCAGAAGTAGCCCTGCAGGTCTTTCAGGACACCTGCTCTGGTGTCCTGTGAGCAAGTGCTGCCCATTAAGGTGGTTTGGAATGTGCATCCTGGTGCCTCGACATACAACTCCCAGCAGATCCCACTGGCAATTGCTGCTCACACTGGAGGCACCCAGAGGAGCCTGTGCTTGAGGACATTCCCTGTGCCTGTGAACTTGAGAGCATTTCACTGGTTGTTTCTTCCACAGGGTTCTTCCAGTCACCTGGGACTTCACCTGACTTCCATGACTTCAAATATCATGGAGAATGGTTGGTAACTACACCAGCCAATTCACTCAGGACTCTAGGACACGTCTCACCAGGTCCCACAGACTTAGGTGTGTTCAGGTTCCTCAGGTGCTCTCAACCCTGATCTTCTCTTATGGCAGGAGGGGCTTTGCTTACCCAGTCCCTGCCTTGAGACCATCAACTCAGGAGGCATAAGAGGAGAGGCTGCCAGTGAAAACTGAGGCAGAAAACATTGAGTACCTCAGCCTTCTCCGTGTCCATTGTTAGCAGTTTGCCAGGTCTTCCACAGGCTGCTGCCTTTTTTTTTCCTTTGTGAGACAGACCCTGGTCTTACCCAGTTCCCTGGCCTTACCCTATTATTCCCCCTAGAAAACAAACACCATCCAGGTGTTACTCTTCCCTCAACCATTGCACAGCATACTCCTTCTCCTTTTCCAGGACCCTCACTAGGCCTGCCAACTGCACCTCCATTCCTGGGGAGGTGACAGAGCAAGAGGTCTTGGAAATGATTTCCAGCTTGTCCTGTGATGGACATGAAGTTGATGGGGAATAGTGAGCAGGGATTTGTGGGTATGAGGCAATTCTGCCTTACATTGTATCCCATAGGAGGCAGGAAGATCAACTGACTCATAACAAAAAAACTTCCCCAGGGCCAGTGCTTGGAGGGTCTCCCCTCCAGCATTTCAGCCACTCATCCTGACACAGAATTACATCCAGCCTGATGGGAGTCCTGAAGTATTGACAATTTTCTTCTAGTTTTCCAGAATTTCTGTCACCAGTGAACCCCATTTTACCTTACCTACTGAACCCCCCAATGACTGATGCTGTCCCCAGTTTTAGTTACCTTCCCAGGGAGTGTGGATCCTGCAAGGACAATTGGGTGAACTTACCCAGTACTGGCTGTGTCATATCCCATCACCACACTCACCAGGTGGGGAGCCCACAGAGTCCCACCTGGGTTCCCAGATTGCTCTCAAAATGGGTTTACTTACATTTTTCATCTAGCCTTGTGTATGTGTAGCAGAAAGAAGGCAGGAGAAGTTGGCAGTACCTAAAGCCCCTTTGCTACTGCCAGCAATAAAGGTGCCTCTAAGCTGGAAGCACAAGCAGGACTCCATGTTACAACCCTGGATTCCTCATTTTTACAATGCCTGCTGATGAAAATGGAGAATAAATAAATTTTTCTTTTCCTTTGTTTCCTTGTGTTGCCTTTGCTTTTTCTCGATTAATCTGCTTTTATTGTGAACCACAGGTCTTTTTTCTATCCATCTTATTTTCTCTTTCCCTGTGGTGCTGGGGTGGAGGGGGTGATAAGAGCACTGGGGTGGGCACGTGGCAGCAGGGCAAGATCAATCCCCTACCCAGTGATGGGATGACAGGTTTTAAATTAAAAGAGGGTAGATGGAGACCGGACACAAGGAAAATTTTTTTTATGATTAGAGTGGTGAGGCAGTGGAACAGGTTGCCCAGAGAAGTTATGGATGCCCCATCACTGGCAAGGTCAAGGTCAGGTTGTATGGGCCTTTGAGCAACCTGGTCCAGTGGAAAGTTCCCTGCCAACCCCCCAGGCAGAAAGGTTGGAACATGATGACCTTTGAAGTTCCCTTCCAACCCAAACCATTCGATGATTCTGTGATGAAAACTGTGTTAACATTACTAATTACAGCACTAACACGTTCCCTCACCTCAAAGCCAGCAGCATTCAAACACTCAATAGCAAGACACATCATGGTGTTTGTAGACAGCAATCATTTCAGGAGCATCAGAACCAGCAGCAGAGGGTCCTTCCCAAAGCACCTGTACCACAAGCAAGTGTTAAAGTAACAAAATCAAACCTCAGTAAGTGTTAGTAGATTCCCACTTGCAATTTGCAATACTAAAATTTGCTGTTTAACTCAGAATGGAGTACTGATGCATGTACTAATACCAACAATAATATCATAAAAACCAAATCATGAAGAAATCTATTCCAGGCAGACGTAAAATTATGCAGGACATAGAAGCAACAATGAAGCATTCAATGCAAAATGGAAATGCAAAGCCTCTCTTGAGACATGATCAGAAACAGAAAACTGGAGTTAGAAGAGGCACAAGAAAGGGAGAGGGGGGCCAGAAAAGGAGGAACCTAAGTAGCTGAGATGAGAGATAGCCAGGCAAAAATGGGACAAAGGAACATTTTATAGCCCCAGTGCAGTAAGTGCTAGTTATTTGGAACAGTAACTACGTGACATATTCAGAACAGCATTCATCTTCTTTTCTTTGTAGTAGTGAAAACCAACATTTTTGCTTTATTGTTATGTTTTAGAAAATACTGCCTGTTCTTAAGAGCTACCACTTGTCTTTAACTCCTGGAGCCAGTGGGGAGTTAACCTTTGTGTTCCCAGCTTAAGAGACAATGTCAAGTCAAACAATCTGCACAGACAGCAAAAAGTTTCCAAATCACCTTGGCTAGCTGCTGTGTGTTTTGGACATCTCAGTTGCAAAATGACAACATTTGGCAAGTATTTAATTTGCTGCTAAAACAGTTCCAATGCTGTTTGTGAAGCCAAATAATTTGGTGAGTTTCCATTAAATGTGTATACAGATCTGCTCCCACAAAAGCTGAGTTCTGATGTCCTAACAGCTGAGACAAAACAAATTACAGCCTTTTTATGTGGCTACTCATGACCTTCAGTTTAAGAAGAAAGTGGGAGATGTCCATGTTTCATTTTTTTGCTGACATATTTAGCATTAAGCTTTCCACGTTTGCTGTCTTTGCTGTAAGATTCTCCTGTTGATGCCAGCATTTTAATTAATTTACAACACATTGTGGACAGTCTCTTCTGAAGAATTACGACACCTCTTAAGTCTTAAAAGCACCCCCAGCCCTTCAAGCAGGCTTCATTGCCACCTGACTATAGCACTGCACAAACACAAAAGTTTCCACCTAGCAAAGCACACACATGACTAAACCAAATCTTCTGTGGTACATTATGAGTGCACTAATGCTCACCCAAGGGCACTTGCCAAGTCATCCTCTTTTGTAACCAGATGACCAGGATGTGGTTTAATCGCATTAACTCACCAAACTATCAAAAGTAATTTGACATGGTTGAAGGCAGTATTCCATTTTTCTGGAGAAGTTTCAGAGGGCTAAACCACACCAAGGGTTCAATCTCTTCATCAGTCACACAGACGAAGGGATCGAGTGCACCCTCAGCAAGTTTGCAGATGACACCAAGCTGAGTGGTGCAGTTGAAACACCTGGAGGATGGGATGCCATCCAGAGGGACCTGGACAAGCTCAAGAATCTCATGAGGTTTAACAAGACCAAGTGCAAGATGCTGCACCTGGGTCAGGGCAACCCCTGGTATCAGTCCAGGCTGGGGGATGGACAGACTGAGAGCAGCCCTGCTGAGACATGGGGGTGCTGCTGGACGAGAGGCTGGATGTGATCCAGCCACGGGCACTTGCAGCCCAGAAAGCCAAACCTGTCCTGGGCTGCATCTAAAGCCCAGTGGGCAGCAGGGTGAGGGAGGGGATCCTCCTCTGCTCTGCTGGTGAGACCCCACCTGCAGTGCTGCACCCAGCTGTGGGTTCCCAGCACAGGAAGGACAAGGCCCTGTTGAAGTGAGCCCAGAGGAGGCCACAAAGATGTTCAGAGGGATGGAGCACCTCTCCTGCGAGGAAAGGCTGAGACAAGTGGTGCTCTGCAGCCTGGAGAAGGCTCTGGGGAGATCTCATTGGGGCTTTCCAGTACATAAAGGAGGATACAAGAGAGTTGGAGAGGGACTTTTTACAAGCACCTGTAGTTGCAGGGCAGGGGGGAATGGATTCAAACTTAAAGAGGGCAGATTTAGATCAGGTATTAGAGGAAGAAATTCTTTGCTGTGAGAATGGTGAGACACTAGAACAGGATGCCCAGAGAGGACTAGGTGTTTCTGCTTGTGGCAGTGGGGTTGGAACTAGATGATCTTTAATGTCCCTTCCAACCCAAACTATTCTGTGATTCGTGATAGGTTCCCTAATCAGTATCTTAAAGCTTTAAAAATCGTCTAAAAGTAGCAGATACAATTCACACATGGTGAATCATCATTCAATTGTGAATTATTTAAGGTTTTGGCACTCTTTAGTACTCCAGAGAGAAAACACAGGAACACATGAAGAAAAGGGGCAGCAAACTATGTCTAAGAGAATTCTAGTTTTAAATAACATCCATTATGGAGCACTTTTACAGAAAGCTACAGAAAAATTAAGTCTCACAGTTTAAGAGAAGATAAGGGAAGAGCACACCATGTATGTCTGAAATGTAAACTATTTCAAGTCAAAGAAACTACAGGAGGATTTTTGCTCTCTTCTAGATACCCAAGGCACACAGCACCAGTGCTTGAGAAAGCAAAGCAAAGTGTTGTCACTATCAACTGAAAGCACAACAGAAGGAGCTGGATGAGGCAGAAACAATGCTGCCAGTTTTCACAGCAAAGATCTTCCTTGCAGGCTTTTACAAAGGATAGGATCTGACTAAACATTCTTCAGTACATATAAACAACCTTGTCAGTTTTTCTCCTTCTCATCCAAGCACACTGAAGACAATACTATAGCTTGTTTGATGCCTGCAACAAACACTTGGCTTAAAAAAGAGAAAATCTCCTTGTTTTAAGTTAAATATTTATTACTTAGATTTCCTTCCTAAAAGATATGGAATCATTGTTATTGACAATTTCTCAGCATAAGTGTATTTGAGATTTCTAGCTATCCATCTCTGAACAGGAAATCACTATAATGTTAATCAAGAAATATTAAAGGAATTAATTAAGAAAATGGCTAATTCCATGGATCTAAATGCAACAACATCAAATTTGTTACCAAGAAACTTTCAAATTGGACATCAGAAAGGAAGCTTCCATCCCACCAACACTGCAGGCCTCAAAAAAAATCACAGGCACTTCAAGCACAAATTGGTGAGGATTATGATGGAAAGCTACCTCTGAAAGCTGAAAGCTTGATTTTACACTGTGTTCCTTGTATTTTTTAATCAATAAATCAGTGAATAAGAAAAGATGCAAGATTAAGAGGTTAAATACAGGGATTTATATCTATTCTTAAAAGAAATACAGCAAGAATTCTTAAAAAATGTAATATGAACTTTATTGCAAGTATCGTGCTGTAAACATTTGGAGATACAAGAATAAATACAACAAAACATCTGTGTTACTGAAGGTGGGAGATATATATCTCAATAAAATTGTCTGTCAAAGTGACATAAATCATCTTGGAGATTACCAAACCATTTGATTTCAAATTCCATGGCTGAAGCAGTTACTAGTGATGACAGTGCTGAAGAGCCTATGCATTTTACCTCACCTTGAAACTCCTCCTTTAGTTTTTCTGGTATAAGATCCTGCCCCATAGCCTGCAAAAAGAGTAAGAAAGAAGAGAATCAAGAAAACAGCTTGCAGAAAAAAATCCATCAAACATGGCATTAATAACAGATCTTTACAGGCAAAGCCCTTGTCACATGAACTACACACCATCCTGGAGAAATTTCCAAGCCAAGATGAAGTTGCCTGCCTTGGCATTTTGCATTCAGGGAAAGCTGAGACCAAAGTTCAGCACTGCACAACCCCTCCAGCTTCTGGCTGCATTTGCATAGGGGAGTTTCACTGTGAATTGCAGCAGAAATCTCAACACCAGCTCTGCATTCAGTGATCACCTTTCATCAGGATCAACACTGAACCTCTCCTGCGCATGTCCAAGCAAGGGAAGCAAGGAGAGAAGTTTCTCTTCCCACCTTTCCCAACCCTGAGGTATCCTGTGTGCTACTGCCTGCTCATGGATTCCATCCCTCTAACTGCCTGCAGCCCAGCAGTGGCTGTGTCACTAACTTAGAGGTGTAATGCTGACAGCAAAGTCAGAATCTCACTGGCTTCATTTTGATCCTTATGATAAAAATCAGAAACTCTTTAAATAGCACTAAAAATGTTTAATCTCTGTGAAGAGATTAAATGCAATACTGCTCTCCTCTGTTATTTTTATAAAACTAGAACCCAGTACGTTAAACAAAACACAGAAATGCAAATGAAAGTCTCTGACTTTTTCTGGAAATATTAATACTTTTTATGCAACTGTTTAATACTGCTGTGGCCATCAAAGTAATCTTCACTTCCATTTCAAACTAGTGATTCACTTTGGGGCATGTAAAACTCCTGAGATAAAATGTGCATCCCAGGAAATGCACAGTGCTGATGCATCTGCAAATACAAGTCCAGTGAGAAACTTAACAACGCTGCACATTCCTGAAAGCAGGACAAATTCCTCAGCAGATCAGAGATCCACCTGTGTGACGCAGGCCAGGGCTGCACAGGCACCCGTCAGTTCCAGATAACGCCGCCCTGCCAGCAGCCCGCCCCAGCTAATTTCCCCAGCTAATTTCCCCTGCTTCCTGGCACAGTTAATTAGCTCAGGGGAGTGTCATGCTTTGAGGACAACCAGTCCACACAGAGAACTGAGACCCTGCACACAATGAAACATCCTCTTACTTTGGTCATCAACAGCAAGGAGTTTTCATCGAAACCAAGTAGAGCCACTTTGTCATCAATTTCTTTTTGACCATTTCTGTTATTCTCTAGCACAAACGATGACTGTTGTGACTGGGTAAGCTGAAGTAAAAGCCTGGAATGAGAAAGGCAGTTAAAAATTGGCACAGCTGGAAAAAGAATAAGTCAGCAGATCTAAAACCAACCAAAATGTTTAATACCTTAATTAACACTTTTAATACTTTAATACTTTAAAACAGCTCTTCCTCCTGACTTTTGCCTACTGCAAAGAAGTCAATACATGTATATACCATGGATATTGTGTATCTGTGCTATAGAACTACTGAGAAGCATTTCTGAAAAACAGTATGTCAATAGCTCTGGTGGCTCTATGCAAACATTTTTGTTTCCATATATTCATCACTCCATCCAAAAGTGAGGCTCGGACCTGTGAGTCATCAGGTGTCCCATGTCCTCACTATGGCCTAACAAAAGAGCAGCACATTTTTACCTATGGAAGCTGAAAAGCTACAAATGTGAGGCTTTGGACAAATATCAAACATCCTCCCCATACAGGCCAACCTTGGATTATTTTCTGAAAGCAAGCACCAGTTTTACGTTCCAGGCAGTGCCCCAGAAGTGACAACCATGGACTGGTGAAGGTCACACACTCTGCTCACGACAGAGGCTGATGTCACACAGGGCCCCAGCACCAACTGCTCGACCAGCAAGAACAGGGGCAGTTTCCAGAGTCCTCCTCATACAAGGACTGTAAAACAGGTTGGCAGAAGAAATATCCAGGTATCTATACATTTGTCTCAAATCCACTGTCAGATAGATTAACAGTATTATGCTTATTTTACAATTCTAGGAACATAGAAACATATTGCACAATCTCCTGTGAACTCACTGGAATTCACAATGGGCATTATTGCAGAGATAAATATCAGTTTTAGAGAATTTATGAGGGTCTAGAGAAGGGCCACAAAGGTGATCAAAGGCCTGGGAAGCCTGCCATTTGGGAACAGGCTGAGAGAACTGGGTTTGCCCAGATTTGAGAAAAGAAGGCTTAGGGGAGACCTCCTCACCACGTTTCAGTATTTAAAGGGCAGCTGCAAAGAAGATGAAGACTCCCCTTATACAGGGAACCACATGGAAAATATGAAGGACAATAGGTATAATGTTAATTCTGAGGAGATTCCAACTGGACACAAGAAGAAAGTATTTTACAGTGAGATCAGTCATTGGAATAATCTCCTCAAGAAAGCTGTGGATTTCCCAGTGTTGGACATTTTTAAGATTCAGCTAGACTGGGTGCAGGGCCATCTTGCCTAGATCATGTTTTTGCCAAGAAAGGATGACCCTTGATGCCCCTTCCAACCTGGAACTCTATCATTCTACAATATTGAACCAAGGGACCATTAGAACTTAACAGTGTTGTTACTGAAAACGTGTTTAATTCAAGCTTTATGCAAAAAGAAAAATGACAAACTTTTTTATCCCATTTACTGAAGTTAAGTGAAGCTGGTGTTATAATAATGGTGTGCATTTTTAAGGAAAAGACCCAAGATCTGAGATGAAAACTTTCAATTGCACACTATAAACTTCAACATTTACAAATCTCAATTTCTCAGTTAAAACTTCACTGAATTTACAGATGCTTTTTTGGTTCCAAGTAAAAATGGAAAGTATTTTTAATTTACAAAGTATTTTTGTTTCAAAATTTGCATCGACATAGTATAAAAAAGAATGAAATTTCAATGAAAATTAAATAAAAAAATACTCCATTTTTTTTTCAAAACGATGAGAGTGAATTATTCATGATGCATTAACAGAGATGTTTATTTCCTACAAAAAACAATACTAACATACCCTTTCCAAGTGCAACTTATCCTGCATATAAATTTATAAAACATCTACATCCCACTTAAAATCCAACAGACCTGAAAATATTAGACAACCTGCATAAGCCTTGGGCAGGGGAGAAGCTTATCCTGGACAAATGTATCTGCAAATATAAACCACAGTAACACTCTGTGAAACTGCAGCCAAGCAAGGAAATGCCACCAGTCATAGCTGTCTCAGCTTTGAGCCACACACATTGAAACAAGCAACACAAATTATTAATATAAATGCACCTTCAATATTCAATATCAGTACTAAATCAATGAACTTCTTCCAAGTAGCAATTAAAGTGTTCATCTCTTAGTCTGAGTACAGTTAAAAGCTACTATTTGGGCTTTTTTCACTTCTTAAATCTGGCCCCAGCAGGGCAGTTATAAAGTGTTCTCTGTAACCATCTCTGGACATTCATAAGATGCCTTTAAAAAAATTCAATGATGATACATCACTGAGAGGCAAAAAGGGGAAAAAACCATCCAAGATTATTTTAACAAAACCAGTTCCTAATTATCTCTTTGAAAGATTATGTTTTGGGGATTTTTGCTGTATGCAAGTTTTAGGAAGAGGAAAAAGAAAAGGAAAGAACATTTTAATGCAGCCCTGTCAATCAGTTGTCAGGGAGTTCATTTTCCAGCCTCATCCATTATGCAGATTGGGATATTATTATAAAATACATTTTCACTCAAGCATGAGGCTTCAAGCAAATAAGACAGGTGGCACTCACAGAAGGAAGACTGGCTATGCCTTCCCTTTGGGGCACTTCTGCTACTGCATCTTTAATACCAGACCAGGGAACAGCAATGGTCTAGCAGGAGCATTTGTTGAAGAACAGACCCTTTTGTATATAATTACTTGAAAATATTCACATTATAGGCTCATTAAAAAACTCTTTATTTCTCAACTGTGCGTGACACTGGTTTACTGTTTCCACTCAGATTCAGATTCTTCACAGCCACCACACTAAGTAGATTTTGCTTTTTAGATCTGAAGCAACAGTAGGGTGCTTCTATGTTAGTGTTGCTAACTCTGAAACAAACACTTAAATTGAAAATGCAAACTGAAAACAACTGAGAAAAATATGCTTTACATTGTTCTTGACTGAGAGAACTTAACATTATTCTAAGAACACACAGAGTTACCTTGCTCTAATAAACGAGGCACATGCTTTTATCCCAATTTTCTTTAACATGTTCTGCTTCCAGGACTTGGAGTCTGCACATTTCCCTTTGTCCATCTGTTCCAGTTCTCCTGAAGTGCAGAGGAATTCTTTCACCACCTGGCTGCTGGGACAAATCACTGCATTCTCCCCCTTTGTTTGTGCAGCAAGGCTGAAGCAAGGGCCTTCTTTCTGGCCATCTGACCTGAGAGGCTGCAAATTAATCTGTCCACCAGTCGATGTTCTGAAACTGCTGTTACTTACACAAACCTCTTCAGACTGATTTAGATTTGCTTCTGGAATGACCACTGGAGACAAATTCTGTAAAAGGCTCATATAGGCTTCAGCAAGTAACTTCCAGAACCAGGGATTGAAAGGATGTAAGCAGATCAGTTGCTGCAGACACATAATTTTTTTTTCTACATTTCCCAGACCCCGGTAAATGGAAAACTGCAGGTTGAGAACCGTCGTTAAGTGATCCGTGTTAGTAGCGCTGTTTCTCTAGAAACAAAAGATAAAAGATTAAAACCAGGAGCAGAACAGAATCATCCTTCAGAGCCTAAGAAAATGTCTCCCTAAATAATGACATACAAATATCACAAGGTAATTTTTAAACTGTACAAAATGGTGCTCTTAATTTAAAATGATACAATGGGATACAGATCTTGCACAATCAAGCTGACTGCATTCCCTCTAGCTGCCTTGTCCCAGTCTGAGAGGCAAGAGGGTCCTAAATGCTGTGATTTATTTGCCTTCAGAGTGTTCTACAGCTGCCTTTCTTTGCAGCATAAATACCTTTTATAGAAAATAAAAAGCATCAATAATATTCTAGCAGACTTCAGAGCCTCTGGACTTTTTCCTTTATGGGAAAACAACTCAATTTGTGGCTAGATACTCTTCTTGGTGGCAGTTTGGCAGCAAGTATATGGAAATAAAAGGGAGTTTTGAACTGTCACTTGTATAGTGGAAAGATTTAAGCACTCATTTATTCCCTTTCTTATAATTCCTATTACATTGCATTAATTCTGCCTGGCAGAGCATGATATTTAGTCCCTTCCAGGACTACCAGTTTCCCTGCACAGGGAGCTCATTTTGGTACAGGGTGTTCCAGTTTCTAAAGAGTGATTATATCTGCAGTGACAGTTACCCTCTGTTTACCAAATACTCTGAGCACTGAACATCCTGAAGGATTATACACATGAAAATTATTTTTCCAGAAAATGGTCCGTATAAAAGAACTACTGGCAATGCTTTCATGTTCAAAGCCTAAAAGAAAGACTGCATTATTTACCATTTTTTCTGCAATATCCAGAGCCTCCTTGTGCCTTCCTAGGCGAGATAAACAGCGAGCCTGGCCCTCCTGGACATCCCGTCTCATTGCAATGTTGCTGGCAGGTAAGAGTAGCAGGCACTCTGAGTATTCACACAGGGCTTTCTGGGAGTGTCGACAGCAAGAAAAGCCAACAAAACAGGGAGAGATTTGCATTTAAAAGCAAGCCTGACAGCACATTTTCTTCACGACTACAGTCACAAAGGGAATTCAGAACCTGAAGTCCACATTTGCATTTCTCCAGACTCAGCTACTACCTGTGTGAGCTGAGACAAGGCCCCAGTACTACAGAGCCAAGTCTGGATGGTGATGAGCAGCCTCAACTCTAACTCATGTTTAGGCACAAACAGGATTCACCACACATCTGTCCACCTCTCTCCCACCACGCTTGATCCAGAAGGGACCATCTACTGACTGGGTAATATGTGACACAAGGCACCTTTCCCTGCAGCTCCATGATCTGAGTGCTCATCCTAAATCTGTGGGACCTTGTTTCAAAACTATGACATTCTCCATGGGAAGGTTTGAACCTCAAATAATCAGTAAGTCAGAGAACACCACAAGGAAGGTGAATCTCCATTGTTCCTGTAGGCTGGTTTTAATGTACTTGAAATAAATATTAATTGGGCTAAGGAAAAAGGCAAGAAAGAGCAATACTTTTGCAGCTTAATGCTCAGGGCACTCACCAGGACTCCAATTAACATTTAAATACATTAAATGAAGTATTCAGTGAAGCTAAGTCTGGAATCTTGATTTCTCTCCCTTTGTGTAAGTGCTCAGAGAGAAGACTAAAGAGCAGTGCTCATTCTCCCATCTCTCAAAATGAGTATTTAATTATTCCTTGCAAACTTTAATGGTTCTAACAGAAAGAGCTTCTAGGAGACACACCCTAAATACTTCCTAGCAAAACGGCTGAAATATTTTTTTTCCTGATGCTGAACTCACATTCATTTTTAAGCAAAAGAGGGAGCTCCCCTCTGCCCAGTGCACGCAACAGCCACTGGTGAAAACGGATCAGAGGGTTGAGGACAACCCTGTTTGCCTTGTTATGTGACAAAGGGATATAACCTGGCAAGGTTCAGGCATTATGAATCCCAAGCAGATTCTACAGTTATCTATATCCTGAAAACGGGCACAGCTTATTTCACTGTTGCCCTTGACATTTCTATCAAGTGGCCTATCCTGAAATAAAAAACTGACAGTGAGAGAAGAGATTACTACCCTTGTTTACATATTTCCATTCCCCTTTCTAAGGTCAGTGCTTCCAAATTGGTAATTTTATGTGCATTCAAGCTCTGGTTCTTGTTCCACCAGTGATCTAGGTTAGCAATAAAACTGAAAACATTTCTAACATCAATCACTGCAACAGAAAAGAGTTAGGAAGCAATGGTCTGTTTTATTTAGCAGATCTGAGAAGGTGTTTTTTCCTCCTGATTGGGAACCACAGCAAGGAGAAATCTGCTTGTCCTGGGGGTCAGCAGCTAGGTCTGACCATAGCCTGAGGCAGCTCTGCTATCAGCACCCTTTTATGAATCCCTTCAGGGCATCTCAGCTGAGACTAGAAAATATCTGTCAGGTATACACAGAATTGCAGTGATGCTGAAATAACATTAGGATCAGTGCCAACTGAGGTACAAAAAGATCTACAAATCCAGTGGGCAAGGCAAAAGGAGTAGTCAGAAGTCAGCTGGAGGGCTTTGAAATCAGGGAGCCTGTTATGCAAACCATAGGCTGGAAGAAGCAGCTACACCTGAAACAAAGCCTGGAGATGCTGATTTCAACAAGGAAACAAGGTAACGAAAGACTAGATCCTGCAACCAGGACTGCAAAAGGCAGGAGAGCATCGCTGATGCGGACTGCGGCTCAGGACGTACACAGTGAGGAGAGGTCTAGGACCACCGCGGGCAGAGCAGACACGGCAAACATTCACACACGGCGAAGGTACAACCGGCCTTCCGAGCGAGCGGAGGCGGCAGAGACCAGGCACAAGCCATGCACAGGCAGCTCCGCGACCCGCAGGAGCCTGACGGCCACTGCAGCTTTCATCTGACAGCGGGGGGAGCTCTGACAAAGGTGACCCGCAGCCACGTGGTGCCGGCGATGTGACAGCCTTTGTGCGACACGGCATCATCCCCGGGCGCTGCGAAACCCACACGCCAAACTCTGCCCACGACTTCCCCGGCCACAGACACCGCTCTGCCCGCGGCCGAACGGCTGCGATCCGCCCGCCTGCCGGGGATCAGTTCCGGGGCAGCGCCGCCTTCCTGCCCAGTTTGCTCCAGGCTGACTGCCGGACGGACCGTCGTAGAACACAGATCTCCTCCGCGGCCCGGCCGCGGCCCGGCCCTGCTCGGGGCTCAGCACGAACCAGGAGCGGGACTAACCGCGGCACGGCCGCCAGACCCGCAGGCCGCGGGTCCATAATGTGCGTTCACCCTGGCGCAGCACATGAGGGACTGCAGGACCGCCCCAGTCCGTGTCCCCACATTTCCCCGGCCCGTGCGAGCGCCCTGGAAATACCTCGAAGTCCCGCTGCCGGAACGCCCAGTCCGCCCGGAACTTGCTGCTCGTGATCCCGCCGGCGCCTTCCCCGCCGTCAGCCGCGCTGTGGAACCACTGTGGGCACACAGAGCACACACACAGCCGTCACGGGCCGCGGGACCACCGCGGGCACATAGAGCACATCCAGAGCATACACAGAGCACACACACAGAACATACAGAGCCGTCAAGGGCCGCGGGACCACCGCGGGCACACAGCGCACACACAGAGCACACACAGCGCACACACAGCGCACACACAGCGCACACAGAGCACACACTGAGTACACACAGACCACACAGAACACACACAGAGCGTCACGGGCCACGGAACCGCTGCGGCCACACAGCACACCCAGAGCCCTCACGGCCCGCCCTGCCCTCCCGCTGCCCCGGGTACTCACGCCGGGCTCGCAGTGCCTGGTGCCGCACGGAGCCCCGTCCCCGCCGCCCTTCCGCCGCTCCCGGCTCGGCGCGAACAGGGAATCCTCGAACTCCGGGCCCAGCGCCGGCTCCATCGCCGCCGCCGCTCCCGCCAGCCCCCGCCAGCCCCGCTCCCGCGGGGGGAGGAGTTCGGTCACCGCTCACCGAAAGGGAAGTGCTTCCAGTAGAGAGCTGGAGTCCCGAGCCTTGATAAATTAACTGCGTAATTGTGGAGGTGCTCTGTTAGCATCTCGTCCTGGTGATTGTGCGTACGGTGAGTGGGAATGTGTTTTGGTAACTTTTCCATTTGGTTTCAGTTCTGTCTCAAAGCAGATGATGTGTAACCTGCTCTAGGTGACCCTAGATGGGGGTGGGACTAGAAGGGGTCTCCAGAGATCCCTTCCAACCCTAAAAATTCAGTGATTCTGTGAAATTTCAGGCGTTCCACGACAGGCTTTCCCAGAGCACCCGACACTGCTATGGGAAACAACAAAGCGAAGACTGATCCTAGACCTCCTTCAGGATGGTAAGACTCAGCCCCCGGCTGCTCATTGAGAGCTCTACGTGCCCCGGCTGCCTGCCCTGCCTAGTGGTACTGTGCAGTGTGGTGTGTTTTAAGGGTACTGCTGTGCTGTTTCCTCTCTCCAGTCCTTCCATCCAGGAAGGTCCATTTTGTCCCATCTAATCACCACACAGGTTTGGAGAAGGTGAGCTGAAAAGTCATCCTTGTACTTCCTTAGCCTGCAAAATGGACTAATGAACTTGTCTATACCAGAACACCTTTTGAGGCCAAAGCAGTGCTTGTGTAGATGATTATAAAGGTTTCCTTCTAGTAAGTATGTAAAACATGGTTTGCTTTCATTAGAGTTTTTGCATTTTGTGTGCTTAAAATACTCTTGCATACCAGAGCTGTGACTGGATATAGCATGACCTGGCATAAATGCCAGGGTAGAAACTCGGCTTTGGTAGTTGGACTTGATCAGAAAAATAAAAGCAAATTGATGTTTCTTTTGCTTGTAAACTCGCTGTTTGGCAAACAAGCCCTCCAGCACAGAGGAAACTGTTCAGCAATTAATTCTTGAGAGAACCAGGAGTTTGCTGGACATTTCAGCTTCAGTCTCTCTGTTGAAAGTATCAAGGTAGGTGAGGACAGTCACTTGTATATGCACATCAAAACCATCTGGCTTCTTCCTGCCTGCAGACCAGAGTAGGCAAAGCACACGGGGGTCAGACTGTGGAGGTTGGCACAAATGTCTGAACAGTTTCAGCACCTGTAGTGCTCCTCACATACACTGTACCCATGTGTTCCCCCCTACTCCAGGACTGCAGGTCACACTGCAACACACCAGTCTGATGAACAAGGCACAAAAATCCAGAAAGACAAATAAGCACAAATAAAAAAAAAAAAGCCCAAAAAAGAAATATGAGTAATCGAAGTCAAATGTGGCCACAGCTCAAAGGAAGACACAAAAAGCAGGGTATCCCCAGGGGCAAATCCCACAGCAGCTGGTTGGCTGCCAGCTTTGGATTGCAGAGTTCTCCAGGGCTGGGAGTTTTGACCATTGATTCTTCTGAAGATACCACTGTGGTCTAGAAAAGGCTCTGTGTTGCAATGCAGAGAATGCCTTTGTCTGGTAAATCAGTGATAGGAGAGCCATGATTCCCGAGTGCCACACAGGGGGCCTAGCAGCTGACTGCGTGGTTTCAGTTGTAAGTCATGGGCGAAGTCTTGCCTCTCTCCTTTATTTCTTCTTTGCCTGGCTCTCCCCTGCTCCTGCCTCCCCTCAATACATTTAAAAAGCTCCTCATATATTAGTTACAGAAATGAAAAAATGCAACTTTGAGAATTCCCTCTGCCTTGTCAGCACTGGAGGTTTGCTCAGTTTCTCCCATAAGATCCAAGTCATCAGTGTAGCTGCCAGAAAACAAATTCCCACTGTACTTAAGTAAAGCTGTTTGCCCAAGTTTGCACGGCATGATTTGCCTTGATGCCATTAGCCTTGGCTTCACAGAGGAGAAAACATCATCCCTGGAAGAGGCATCTTTGAGGGGGCTCAGATATATGAGCCCTACAAGAACCTGTGCTGCTGCAGCTGCTCAGTGTAGGCAGCTTCAGGGATAAAAAGAAGCTGTAGATGAATCTCACCCTAAAGGCAGCCAAGGTCTTACTCCACTGGCAGCCACCAGCTCTGCACATGAATACTGGACCAATAAAAGTGGGCTCCAGTAAGTTGTGGCCTCCAAGCCAGTTCCTGCACATCAGCAGAGCCATTGTGGCTGCTCACACGAGCGTGCCTCATTACAGCCGCGGTGAGGGGCTGTGACCCAGCTTCACCCTGGGTGAGCAGGGGCAGGCGAGCAGGGGAAGGGCAGGGTGAGCCCAGAGACAGCTCAGGTTGTGAACACAACTCCAGGGTTTGGATAAGGCAGGGTTTTTCCACGCTGTCCTAGTGCCTGAATCTTCTGGCCAGGAAAAGAAGATGCAGCATGGAAGACAAGAGTTTGTCTAAAGCCCTTCTTCTACTCATTTCTCTGTCTACTCTGAGGCAAAATCAATTCAGAAGAATCCTCCTCCAGTGTTTCTTTAATTACTGATGTTGTTATTTGTATTGTAATAGCCTCCATGGGTCCCAGCCACAGTCCAGCCACTCTTATGCCAGCACATAGACACACCACAAAGGCTTGAGAGACCATCAACCACATACAGCAGAAACAAGAAACCTCAGTGGGTAACTAGGGCCCTATCTTGGTAGGCACTACCCACACACATTGGCCAGGAATAATGAAGTTCACATGGCTTTACTAAAATATACTGCAAAGCAGCTGCCTTTGGAAAAAAGCAGAAGAGAGAGTAGTTTTCTCCTCAAAGAAAGAGAAGCCAAGTAAAGGCCCACAGGGAGCATTCCTCAAAGGATGGGGTGGCTCCTGAATTGTTAAGTGGATTCTTCCACACATTGTGACACATTCGTACCTTGAGGGAAGGTTAGTTTTCTTGTTGGATAGTCATAACATACACTCTTCCCTAAACACACTCATGAAAAGAGAAGAAGAGCAGCTCTTTATTTGCTGACATTGTCTCACTGTGTCCTTGTGTCTTGCCTTTTATTTAGATTAAAAATTCTTTACAGCAGAAACCATCTTTCATCTTCTTTGCATGGTGTCACATGTAAGAGGATATTGTCCACGACTGCTGGGAGGGTAATACAAGTAACATTTAATGGTTTGGGGCAGACAGAGGTTATCACTACTACAAACTGCAAACAAAAAAAAAGCTCTGATGAGCTCAGATGAACTCTAGCATAACTAGCATAACATGATGACAGGAAGTTCCAGTTCTAGTCAGACACAGCAGAAGTTGTGTGGGGAGGGGTGCACTGTGGAAATCAAAGAGAGTGAACTGTTTGTTGTTAATAGAAGTTAAAAGCTTCTTAGGGGTCCTTAGGACAGCCAGGAGAAGACGCATCCCCCAAAAGATGGCTCATTTGCCTGCTCTACCTTAAGACAGTGCATCCTTTCAAGCCCCTGGCAAGCCATATTAACTAGGCCATAATCCATCCCGCTCAAGCCTCACAAAACCCAATAAAGTTGTTATTGCCAAAAGGGTGCACTGCACATGGATGTGTTCAGCTATTAATGCGTTTTGCAACTATTTTCTGTCTAGTAGGATAAATGATGAACAGAATGAGTACACCCTTGGGTTTGACAGAAAGCTGTCAAAAAGAGGAAAAAAGCTTTCTGGAAAGATAGAAAGAACAAGGTGATCAAGTGCTAGAAAGAGTCCTAGAACAGTGATCTTCCCAGGCAAGCTTACACATTTGCAGTACTGATGTGATCATGTGTCTGAGCTGTTTTACTCAGCCATGTAGTACAAGCACTGAGGTTGTACCTTGATGATAGCTGAATACAAAAGTCATGGCAAAGGGTAGTATCTCCAGTCTAGTGCTCTAACTGGAAAAACAACCAACAGAGACCCAGGGTTGGGCATGGTGAGGTTTGTATGCCTCCTTCTACACCTTTTTTTCAGTTTTTCTGAAAACTCATTAACTTGCCCTGGCCATTCTTATGCTTGTTGCTTAATTCCTACTTGTGATGAAACCAGGCCGCAGAGACCACAGTGGATTCCTTACTTCTCTAGGCTAAAACTCCTACTGCAGTTTTCAGGACTGGGCAGGACCAAGCAACACTGGTGGCAACTCGTCTAGGTCACCATTTAAGACCTTTTTTGTAACAACATTGAATAAACTGAGCTGACTTACTACAATATTGCCTTTGAGCAGGAACAAAGAGAAACAAATCAAAATAATTAGAGAAAAATGACCTACACTGAAGAAATATACCCAGGGGTTCAGGCCTGCCCTTCAGTGACCCTCACAACTCACAGGTTTTTTCAGGCCTTGCTCAGTTTTTCCATATGGAGGCTGCCTCCACATTGGAAACAACCAAGCTGTTGATTTTGCAGTGCCTCGTTTCCCATACAGCTTTTGCACTGCTGGAGAGGACTAGTGGAAACTGCTATTAAATTTAGCTTCTATGTCTTCTTACTGCCTTATTCGAGTAGCAATGCCTGAAGAAAGTGTGAGTCACAGCAGAGGGAAAGCACTCCTCAATGAACACATGCAAGCAAAATGCAGGAATCCAGAATGGACTTAATTGCTCCCTTCCCACAGTAATTCATGTCAAACTCCTTTAGAGCAAAGAAAACTGCAAAACATACATCAATGATGCAGATTTTTACTTTGTGGTATCTCTAGGAAAAATGAACCCCTTCCATAACAGGGCATCTCTGGGGCTCCAGTTCTACATGTTGTGGGTGCTAGGTGTGATACTTGCACAGAAATTCTTGCAGCTGGACTTCATCTGGAGGCTCTGGCCAGCTGCTGGAAACTCCAGAACTGAGAGTAGTTGCAATACTCTTTGTACCATCTTTAGTTCAGAACACATCATTATTACAGGCTATTTTGTGGGCTCTCTTTCTTGTGAGTCCCTTAAGATAGGCTTTACTGAAGTTGTTTTTCCTCTTTGGCTCTCATTTAGGAAAACTGAAGATCACTAAGAGGAGAATTACTGCCAACACTGACCTTTATTTTCACCCAAAGACACAAATCAACTAGGTGTGACACACAATTTTCATTCCCTTTTTCCATCTTTTCTTTCTTCTACCAAATATTTTAAGGTAATGAGGATCAGCTCAACACTGAACCTGTAAAGAAACACACATGGGAGAGAAATTAGTCACAATGCTGGTAGTTCAATACAACAGCAGTAGAACTATATATTCAAATATTTCATTTTACAGTATTTTAAGTGCCACAAGTCATTTAACCACCAAAAATGTTAGAAACATCCATCTATCTGAGACTAGGGACCTCCACCAGCAATATTTCAAAGCAACACTGAGCCCACAGGGAACAATTTATAGAGGGGACTTTCTGGCATACAAAAGAAAAAAGGCAGTACACAAAGTGGCTTGGTATTTCAGATTTGCAAAAACAGTAGTTGATAGTATTGTTATGAAAACAAATGCAAGCTGAAAGATGCTGGGAAGAAAGGGGAAACAACCCACAAGGCCAGCAGATCTCCTGTGAAATTATCTGCTGAATTGCAGCATTTTGGAATTGCTGATAAGGCTGTAAACAAAAAAGGTTCATTTTAGAAAATGTGACTGCGTGCATTATCTGGTGCTTCTTGTAACTCCCTCATTAGCTGATGGATTCTTGAATAAGCATTCCTTTTTTCTACCCAACCGACTAAAACTATTTGGCTGAACACCAAGTTGTGGTGACAACTTGTGCTCATCTCCAGTCCTGTGCTTAGGTCACTACTTCAGCTAGAGATGCCATTTTTCAGACTAACATTACCTACAGCACAGGAATGACTCTCTCTCTTTAGACATTTTTTCCTTTGCTGGGAATACATGCTCAAGCACAATGCCAGGTCCTGCAGGAAAATCTCAGACTCAGGTTCCTCCAGTTGCAGCTCAACAGCTGGAAAAGAGGGTGTGATGAATCACACCACAGCAAGACAGTGGCAGTGCTTCTGGCAGGGAGTGGCTGTGAGTGACAGGCTGGGCTCACGGGACAAGGGCAGAGCTCAACAGCAGCTCTTTCCTCAGACCCTTCTCATCTCAGGAAAAGACACATGTTAAAGCAGCCTGTCCAACTGACAGGGACTTCAGTAAGGAGGTGCTTCCTACTCACCCCTACTCTCCCACCCTGAATATTTAAAATAGAAAGCATCTGCCAAAATAAGAAAAATCATGTGAACGGCCCTGGGCTGCTGACACGGCAGAACAGTTCAGCAACGAGCAGCTGTACTGACTCACACGTGCAGCTGACCTCACACTGCCTGTCCAGCCAAGTCAGTTCTCCAAATTCAGTGCATCTGAGGAACTGGTGAAACTCTCTTTTGTGTAACAGGGAAAATGACATTTGAGAAGATCTGGTCTGTGACATTTTCATACAGACATGATTCCTGGTTTCCACACCACCTCTTAAAACCACACACACTCAGTAAGGAGACATTTATTCCATTATTTCTGTTTTCAAATTTTTGGTACAAAGTTTATTTTCAGAAGTTCTCACATGATCCTTTCTTCTACCAGCGTCTTTAGGATTTTTCTATCTCTGATTTATTTTCTTTATCTGTTGAAGCAAAAGCAATAATTGCTACAGAAAGAAATAATGGCAATATTACAAATATTTTACAGCAGCATCCATTCGTTTCTTTGCCTCAAAAAAATAACAAAAATAAATCCAAAGACAAGATCCATACAGCCACAAAGGCTTAGGTTTGCAATATCCAGAAGTATGCTGCGTTCCCATATATGAGTTGTACAAGTCCAGCACAACTTTCCAAGTTTGTGCAGAGCCTGATAAATAAGACACAGAAATATCAGTTACATTATACTGTTTCTAAGAACTTTTACTCTGTAAAATGTTTGGTCACTCAAAGCTATAAGCTTAATCACATATCAAAGAACACAGGCAATAAAGCCCATCTTACTAAAACATATAGTATTAGGCCAAACAAAATATAAGAGGACAAAATCTAGTGGTCACTGAAGCCTCTTCAAAAAAGGTCTAAAACAGAATGTTTCCATCATGTATCAGAATAAAAACGTACTGTATTAAAATTTGAATTTTTTTTTTTACAAGCTGTCTTTTAATCAGTCTTCTATTTACAGTGCAGAACTGCCAACTGCAGTAGTTTAACTTTGGCACAACACTAAGTTCCAATCCTTTAGAGTATTCAAGTCCTGTGTGTGTCCAAAAATTTTCTTGGTTTCACGAAAGATTAGGCCCATTCACAGTTAACCAGTTATCTTGAAATTTTTCAAGAATTGCTTCCCCTTCACCACACTGGGCAGCTACAAAGGAAAGACATTGTAAGCTATTGCATCATTCAAAAGAAACTCTTCATTCTAAACAGTGACAGTATTGTTGCTTCCTTTAATGCCACGTACACCAGACAGTTCACACAGACGGCTACATACTGGACACCTTTCTAAAAACCTTGCTGGTCGTTAGTGAATCATCTTCCTCATACTTCAAATACATAACAATGCATTAACTTAATTTCATTTCACATGTCAAACAGGACATTTAAATATATTGCAATATATTATAGAAAATTGCAAAGCGCCATCATTTCTGTAAACGAGACTGACACCTGTAACTCTCCTGTGCACATGAAGAGCAGTACCTAGTGCCACATTTTCTATACAATATAAAGCCTTCCCAGATAGGGCAACTCATTTTAGTGCATTTCTGTACAGACTGTAAGCATACATACAGATAGCCAACTATGCAGGGTTGGAAATACTTTTGTAAGCTGAAACTGGAAAATGGGGGGAACATTCTGAAATCACAGCAGAGCTCTTGTGGTTGATCATTCTATAGCACAGATCAAGACTTGACTCTTCTGTCATTCTAGCAGATTCTTTAGGGACAGTTTCACAATAGGTGTCTAATATTGATTAAGTAAAAGGAAATACTTTCATCAACTGGGACACAAATATTATGTGTCCTAACACATTCTAGGTTATGCACAGTCCAATGTTCACACAGTAACCTTATCTCTAAAATACTTGAGAAAACCCAAAGCATTTTTATGCCACAGTATTATAACCAAGGATCAGTTACTTTATCCACCACTGTAGTGCTACCTGCTCTAAATAAAAGAAGAAAGAAAAAAAAAAGGCCTCATTTCCCAACACGCATCGAGTTGGAAGCAGAGGTAAGTACCATTGCTAACCACAACACAAAGATCAGTGCTGCCATCCAGCCAGAAGATGTCAGATGTCTGCAGTGTCAGCAGCTGCCTGCAAGTCAGGGTAAGTCAATGGAGCTGGGGTGCAGCTCCTCTGAGCGACTCCAGGCATGCAGGATGAGCAGGTCTGCATTCCTTCCTGTGCTGACTACCTACAGTGTCCTGCCCCAGTGCAGACATCAACATGCATCAGACAAATCTCACCTTAATTCATGAAAAGTGCTACAGGATGCTCAGTTATCCCTCTACATTTTATAATGTTGTGTGAGTTGGTTTTGCAATGACTGGTCACTGAAAAGGTGCAGATGCTCTTCACCACAGAGAGAGAAAAATCCCCAAGAACTCCAACCATTAAACTTGGAAATACTGGCTATAACCCACCTGTGCTTCAAAATATCCCTTTTTAGAAGTGGGGGAAAAATGCAGAAATTCGAGTTACTGTGTGTTAGTAGCCATTAAGGGGATTTTTCACTTTCTGTTGCAATTCTTACGTCAAAATATTTTCCTACAGATTTTTAATACATCAGCAAACCTCAGGTAACTTGATCTGGTAAGTTTATGTCATGCTGCTTGGTAAATCTGCTTATCCTAGGACACCACAAGCTGGATGGAGAATACATACGTAATGCAGCACTGTTCAGTGTAGAGAACTGAATCCCCTACTAGCCCTTTCCATCTTTAATTTACACCATCATTCCAGGTATTATAAACAATTCTTAAAAGTTTTACTGTTCTCTGGTCATGGATACTATTTCTATACTACTACTGAATGCAAGCAAAATTGTTTTCAAAGAAAAAAATAAATTAAAGAAAATAGCTATATTTCATTGCACTCTACTTTTGTGCCTTCAGGTTAGGGCAGGGATATTTAACACTACAGAAGCTTAAAGATTATCTTCTCTCCTTGGGAGATATGAATATAGACAGGTATTGGACTCAGGTGGAGGACACAAATCAATACTACCATATTTACAGAAGCAAACACTGACATCCAGCCTGAATACACAGTACTCCATTAAGTGCAAAAGGGAAAACACTCCCCACCTTAAAGCACAGCCTGGTTACTCAGCAGCCAGAGATCAGCTGTCAGAGTTATGCTGTGCTCTCATTTCAGAGGAAAACGGAGGAGGAGAATTGTCTGCATCTTTGGGCTTTCTGGCCTACGGGGACCGTGTACAGCCATGAATCACTTTGCACAGGATCCAGAAATCCTTTCTTTGCTCTGTAAAGGGGAGGGAGTGCATTTGCCTGCCTCAAGCATTTCTTGGAGAGCAAAAGAAAATCTGCTTTTGTTCAAGGTGAGCAAACTATCCATTAGCAAATTATTTCATGTCATGTGTGGACATTGCATGGGTTTCCCAATAAGCAAAGTTACAGTCAGTAACTTTCAATTATGAATTATAGTTCATAATGTAATGAAAAAGCAGTTTTCAACGTGGTACCACACAAGGTTAAAAAAGGGAATGGCCTCATTTACTATAGTGTATTAGAGATAATACACTAAATTCTAATAATCAGGTACTAGGTATCTTTCCTCTTCTTTGCTTTCAAACAAAGAACAGATTTCTATGTGCTAAAAAGGAGTGACTAAAAATTTACTCTTTCTGTCAGACCAGAAGGAGTTAAACTTGTTTTGCTTATCAACTTCTAGAAAAATAAATTCTGCAGGCAAAAGTCAGAGCCTTCAAGTTTCTGCGTTTTCCCTTCTGTTCACTTCTTACAGGCCAGCACTTAGTTCATTCAAACCTCCAGGGGAATACAGGCCTGACTTTCTCTTTTCCAGCACTAACTTCGGGGTCATTGAGAGGTGATACTGGGAAGACAGCACTGTTTAAGATGGAACTGTGCTCTTTCACTGCACTTGGAAGTGAGGGCAAAACATGCCATGAAGCAGGACAATACTGTGATGGTGGATGTTGTCCCTGGTTGTAACACTGATTTATTTCTTTTAGCTCTTTTCCCTCTCCATTCCAGCACAGGGTTATCTGTATTCTCTTTAGCTGAATTCCAGAGACAGCACAACTGGCATCATGAGAGCAGGCAGTCCTGGCAGAAACAGCAGATGAAGAGAAATGCACTAGCTTAGCTCTAAAGGAACTGATGCTCACAACTGAATTCTGATGTAGCAGTCCCAACAAAGACTGAGAAACCAGCCACCCAGAGGTAAGATCTAAGCAAGATCAGAGTTTCTTCATCTCAGTGTCAGTGACAATCACTGAAGCCTGGCTCAAACCTAAGAGGTGAAGCTCCACAGAAGTACAGAAAACATACCACAGGTTCATCTAGACACAGTCTTTACCATGCAGGAGAATCAAGAAAGTCACGTGGACACTTACTCCTGGGCCAGATGTATTTTCTTTCCCTTTCCTTTCCCACTGCCAGTATAACTCAGTCCAAATGGCTTCCAAAACACTTTGCATGTGTGCATAAACTCTAAGAGGCAGCCAGGCTTGCAGGGGTGCACTGCTGATGACCACAGAGGTGCTTGGAATCATAATAAATTAAGACACTTACTGATGTGCTTAAGTTCAGGGTGTTTCCTGGATGTGACTGGTAGAATGAGAAGGTGCCTTATCCTTTCCAGCCACCAGGCCATTCCTGCTTCTCTCAGTACCTGTACAGGGCCCACAGCAGCCTAAGGGTAGCTGAGATGAATCTGGGCTAAACCACTGTTACCAGTAGCTTTGAGTTCCCACCAGCCATGACCACAAATCAGAGATACAACTGACCAGAGCAGTTTCCAATGCTTCCCATGTCAGTCCTGATGCAGGAGGCCTCTGGAAGGAGTGTGCCTCTCTCCCAGTATGCAGAGCAAATATACACATGCTTTAAACATGAAACAGACTGGTAATTAATGGACTGTTCAAACAGGAGTAACAGTCAGACTATGGGCAAATAATGAATGCATATAACTTCTGTCTTCAGGCTGAACCTACCCAGATTTTCCTCATCCTTGGCACAACTGAAAGGCTTAAAATGTGCATGTAGCCCAACATGCTATGTGTAGACTCTGCATCTCTCATTAGCTGATCCACAGCACACAGTTTAATTTAAATTTTATGTTCTGCAAAGAGTTAATTATCTCATCAGGCTGTAAATACTGGCATAACCAGTGGAATACATGCAACTCTAGTATTTACAACAACCGAAAATCTGGCGCAGTATGCATCAGCCACTGTCTCTGACCATTCTACTGAAAGAAGACCTCTAATCTAACTATATTTAGTCTGATAAACAATGTATTTCCTCTTCCTGTGTTTTTCAGACCAGATGTGCTAAGGCCTACCACTGCAGCTGAGTGTTACTTAATAGAACATTGCCAAAGTGGAAAATATCCCAGTTTAATCACGTAATTAACTTGGATCTTTGTATTTTTCCTAATTTTTAAAGACAGAGTTCCTAGCTAACCTAAGTAAGTCTCTGCTAACAAAAATGGAGATATTTATTTGGACAGGCTGCTTGGTTGTTTTGGATTTCTGGGGTTTTTTTTAAAGAAAATTAATTCTGGGTCAACTTCAAGGATTAAGGCAACTCCAGATTTTGCTTGCTAGAGGCATATTCCCAAGGATTTGGTTTAATATTTTTGGAAACTTAAAAATAGCATGTTTTCCTTCTAGCTTTGTTCTTTCCTACTCAGCAAGCACAGATTTTTGACCCTGTATTCCCAACAGAGCTTGAAGCTAGCTTGAGTCTTTCTTGTATCTGCTCGGCACTACAACAGCACACTATTACTATCATCCACACTATGACCAGACAAATGAGAATCCTTCCCAACCCCATGCTGAAAAGGCCAGATCTTGATCTCTCTTGTACCACCTCACATGCAGAATCATAAACACTCCCATGAAATATGCTGATAATAGGGGTTTGGTTCTGCCTCACTCCAAGTTAAACTGAGGGATTCTTGGCTATTCCTCTCTAGCAATGCTGGCCACTTCGTGTCTCACCAGCTTGAGCCTTGGAAGCCAGGGAATAGTTTCATCATCAAATTCATGACATATACCATAAGCTATTGCCTTTTTCTCTCCAATAATCTTAAAACAGTTAGAAGAGGTCACCCAGTAAATGACTTTCATATGAAACATTTTCCTGCAGCTCAGGGAACTAATTCAATCTGTGAGCAGAAGGGCAGCTACAAGAGTCCAGAGAGGAAGGCCTGGGAAGTTAACAGTATTTTTTGTCAGACACTATTCCCTTTCTTACTTTAGCCTGGGCTTCACCCACAATCAGATATGAAAATCAGATCTAACATGGACTCCTCTGCTTCAGAAAATCATGACTAAAAGGGCTTTCTTGGTTTTTTTGGCAGTTATCACAGTCAAGAAGAAAGACTAATTCTAAAATTCTAGAATAGGTCCTTGGAGATGGGGAGACATTAGGTCCCCATTAGTGCATTTTCTCTGCACTAATCTGTCCTCATTAGTCATCAGATGCAGAAGCCTACAGAGAAGATGCTGACAGATGTGCAAAAGGAGATTGCTAGTATCCATTTCATTAGTGCCAATGTAAAAGCAGACAATGCCAGTGACAGCAGCACCAATTCATAACCATCTTTTGACATCTAAATATGAAGTAACTTAGCCCTAAAAATGCAGGCTGGCAGTAGCAAGAATACAAACTACTCTTCCTCAGAGTACCAGTTCTCTAGGCTGCCAAACATCTGCCTAAACTAATTTGTGGGAATTTGGCCCATTGTTTTAAGTTGCTGGTTCAAACTGCACTATGATTTCACGGTATTGAGACCAAATAGCATTATTTTTTTTTCTATTTTATATACACTTATTTAAGATGGGAATGTTTTATATCAGATTAAACTACTTCTGGAATTCAGTTCAGGTAGATCAAACCACCTCCAGAAATAAGTGTGTTCACCCAGCAGTCCTAGGCGCAATCAGCACAGTGGTGAGTTCAACAATTAGGATGTTTTACAGTTAAACCTGCACACAAGTCACTTGACTGGGCTACCACTGAAGAACAACTCAACACTAACGTGTTTGTAATTACTAAGCATGTAAAAGCCATATAACTTCATTTTGTTTGTGAATTAAACACCATGTCATTGCCACAACTTACTTGAAAACCTTTTTTACTAGCACCAAAAGATGCTTTTCATCTCTGTATCTGTGTATTCTTACAAATCCCTAAGCAACTCTAAACAACTTTTAGGCAGTTTTTGTCTTATGTTAACCTTAAAACTCAGTGTCAGATTTCAAGAAATTATTCTCTTTTGCTAGAAATATAGATACTTCTTTTACCATTTCCAACAAAGGAAAGAATGCACAAGGTAGAAGTGTTACTATTAACTGCTGCATCAAGTCTGTCAGGCATTTAAATTAGATTGATGTGGGATACATGGATTAACTATAACAAAAAGCATCTTCTAGCATCAGACTCATTCCGTTAGCTCGTAATAATCAACAAGGAACATTTCAGTCCAAATTCTGTAAACCCAAAACACTCCGAAGATATGCAAAAGGTGCAGGTATCACCTTATTTTCTTAAACCAATCAATCCTCACCCCTAGGTTCATTGGTTCCTTTTGTCACACTTTTCCCCTTCTGGTTTCAATGCTTTCCTTAAGAAATTAACCCAGGCCTTGAAACCTTTCAGATGAAATGATGTTTGCAAAAAGACATCTAATGTTTTTCGTGTTTTCCTCCTTCACAAGCAGGCAATGTTCTCTTACAGCAACAAAAAAAAGTGTCTGTGTTTTTTTGGAATTAAACAACATAAGGCAATTAAATATTGAGAAGCAGTCACATGTATGATGAACATGAACCTTCCCATCGGTAGTGTGGAAAAGGAGGAGCTGAACTTGATCTGATTTGTAACCACCTGTCCCAGGCCAGGCCTGAGGTGTTCATCTCCTGTAGCAACAAAGCAAACAGTTCTTGCCTGCACAGGCAGCATCTTGCCCTTGTACTCTTAGGTGGAAGGAAGATGCTAAGCAGCTGCTTGCTAAACTGAAGGCCATGAAAAATCATTTGGCTCTTCACCGTAACATCAAACATAATTCATAGGTTTTTGGCCCCCAAATTCCAAATTGTACATCAGTCTGTTTTTGAAAGTTTACGTTTAACATGTCTGGGGGGTTCCCAAGTATCACTATCATCTGTTTCTTCCTCATCCTCCTGATCATCCAGCATTTCATCTTCCTCCTCATTCTCATCAAACAGCTCTATTCCAAGTTCTAATCTTCTTTGCCTTTCTGCAAACCATTCTCTGACCTGCTCATATCCCATGTGAGATTTGGCTACCAGTTCATCAAGGTCTTGCTCGTTAAGGAATTTGTGCTTCATATAATAGTCCTTCAGGATTGCTGTTCCAGTTTTAAATTTTATGACAGACACACCTCTGTCCCAGCAATTTAACCTCTTGCTTCCCCGAGGCCTCCCCCGAGGCCTCCCTCTCCCCCTCCCTTTTGGTCTTCCTCTCCCTCTCTTCCTTGCAAAGCCTTGGCCATTCAGACTATTTGAATTGACACTCTGGTAATAGTAATACCACTTCAATCCACCATTTTTCCAGGCATAGCGTGTATCTCCAAACCAGCTCACAATTTCTGATCTTGGAAGCCCAGTTTCTTCTGCCAGCTTGTTGTATTCTTGTGGAGATGGCCACTGAGTACGGACAAAAGAACTTTTGAGCATGTGCAACTGCTCTGGTGATTTTTTGCCAATTTTGCTTGAAGTGGAACACCCTGATTTTGTTCCTGCTGTTCCATCTCCCACAGATGTTTCTCCAGACTCCTCTTTTGAGCTGCCAGCATTGCTTTCATTCATGTCAGCTCCCTCTTCCTTCAAGACATTTGATTTCCTTTTTTCTGCAAACCAGGCATCAATCTCTCTCCTGGTCAGTTTTGTTTGGGCTCTTAACCTATTCATCTCTTCCTCAGTAAGGACAGGGTTATTAAGGAAACTTGCTTGGAGGACTTGCAGTTGTTCAGAAGTCTTCTCTTTGAATTTCTGAGTGGTGAAATCAGGAAAAGTACCCCAAGATGATTTGCTCTGGGGAGTGACTCCAGTCGGAGATTCGTTCATTTCATCACTTGAATCAATAACAATGGTGGCACACGAATCATTGTTGAGATGAATCCCATGATTATTCTTTGAGTTTCTCTGATTGTAGCGTGTATCACTGAACCACTTTTTGATCTCTCCTTTAGTGAGACCTGTTATTTTCATAAGTCTAACAATTTCTGAGTCTTGAGGAAACTGGTTTTTAAGGTAGCTGACTTTCAATTCTGCCAGTTGTTCCTTAGTTTTTTTTGCTCGGATGCCAAAGGAGTCAGGATTCATCAGTGGGGGTTCATTTTTGATAGGCTGAGGGGCTGGAATGGCAGCTACTTGTTTGGTTTCTGCAATAGGCTGAGCACTGTGAATCTGACCCTTCTGTAACTGTGTTTGGTTTGGGACTCCTGCTACAGTCAAAGCTATTGGGGCTGTTACTGGTAACGTATTTGTACCTGCAACTTGAGTGAGAACAAGTCCTGGCTGACCAACTATTTGGCATGTCTGTAAAATTGAAGGTAAACCATTGCTAGCGGCCGAAATGTGTGCTGGAATAACAGTAATTGTCTGTGGCACAGTATGCACTGTGCCATTAAATTGTTTCCTCCTTGCTTCCTCCACCTCCTCTGGCGTCCAACTCACTCCGTGTTTCAGACGCTGGGCAGAAAACCATATTTTAATCTGTTCCTCTGTGTACTTAGCTTGGGAGGAAAGAACAGTGATTTCCGACATGGTTGGATATGGGAATTTGTTGTAGGTGTTAAGCAAAAGAGGATTGTTATCCAAAGCAGTGTTATAGGCTGGAATGCTATTTACAGGTATTAGTACTTTTGGAATCAGGTTTGAGTTCTGTGGAGCTGTAACAGCTGTTATAACCTGTGCCACCCCAGGCTGAAGCACTGGTGCCGGGGTCACTACTGCACCAGCCACATCTGCTGCACTGCAAACAACTGAATGGCTTGGTTTTGACTCAGAAACTGCTGGCGGGGGGTTTTCTACTACTTCTTCAGAGTTTGGCTCATTTTCAGTTCCCTTTTCTTCACCAGGAATGTCATCAACTACACTGTGGAAAACAGCAATACGTTTAGCCTCGGTTTTGCTTTTCATCATTTTCATGATAGGAGTTTTGCTAATGGAGATCCCTGATGAGGGGACCTCAGAAGAGTCAGCCTGTCCAGCATTTTCTTCTCTAACAAAACTCCCATCAAAAGTGAGATCATTTACTGTCTGTTCAAAGATTGTCTGGTTATTACGTTTCACCATAGTCAATTTAAAATTCTCCTCTCCAGGGTGGTGCTTCAAATTATGTTCTGAGAGGGCATCGTATCTTTTGGTAAGGAAATTACATTCTAAACAAACGTAGGATGAATTTAGTACTACGTTGGGGTGTTCTGAATCCACATGAAAAGTAAACATATTGAGATCTGGAGTCTGAAAAGTACAGTATTTACACTCATAACCACCTTCTACTTTATTTGTGTTTTTCTTACTGTCTGAATCCACATACTCATGAACATCCTCATCACTTGTTACACTCTCTGCTGTGGGGTTATCTGCTGGCGTGAGCACAGGTGGTCCTTCCTCCAAGTCTGACACCGTTTCTAGATCTGGATCCTGCTCATTGGCTAAGACCATGCAGGGAGTTGTTGATTTTCGTTTACTTGCCATGACTGTTACTGTGAAAATGACAACCACTGGTCAGACACAGACTTAGCTTCAAGCTCTTCTTGATTAATAACAGTAATAATAATAAAAATAATAATAATAATGGCTTTCGGTACTTCAAGTCAGTTCTTGTAAAGTCTCAACATTTATCCCATTAGCAGCTTTTCTTTCGTAGTGCAATCAGATTAAAAATAGTTGAGGATGAGATGTTGAGACACACCGTTTTAAAGTCCACATCCACCACCTGTAGTAAAGAAGAGACAGTGGAATTAGTTTAATTAAATAATAACTTCTATTTTGCTACAGATTATGGTGTAAGTTAATTCAGTCCTTTAGGGTTTAGTGTGCCACTGCTCATACCCTGAAACCAGCAGGCCCATTCCAAGAAGAGACAGTTGAAGCTAAGGTAAGAAAGGCAAAATCCAATCCACTTATTACAGGTTGAAATTTGTTTCGGTTCATGTTAATACAGTGACAGACCTAAACAACAGAATGGTGTGAAACAGGTAACTTCCTGACTGTTTCCCTTGCTTCAGAAGCCTTTTTCTTGGGACAGTGCTGAGGTCACTGGACTGCTTTGCCTAAGCTACAACAACTTGTCTCAACTGTTCTGTGAGCTTGAGTCCTTCCTATCACTAACTTGAGCCCAGTACGACATCTCCACTACTGGCTCTGTCATGTCTTTCATGTCAGAGGCTGTGAAGTGTCCCAGAAAAGGCAGGTTTAGAGTATTTTTCTACTGCATTATACACACAAGCACAATCATGTGCAAGGTCTTTCTTCTATGTCTGAAAGCAGGCAAAACGATGTCTTTTTAAGACACTCTGACAGACAAAAGACAATTATCCTTTCTTCCTAGCTTCCCAAATGTCATTCTCCAATTGAAGACCAATCCCAAACCAATAAAAGTTGATTGCTAGCACGTGACAATTAACTAAAATCTGTTTTCATGCCTCTATGCATTAACAGAGACATGATTGATTGTGTAAACTGTAACAGAGAGAGAAAAAGCACTGAAGACTGATATCCCAAGCAAAAGCCTCAGCTTCACATTTTTTCTTTAGGCAAAAGATGAAAGTGTTCATCCATAGTTGCCACCCAGTGCTGCTCCATAGGCTCTGTTTTTGAAGCTGTGTGTCACCTTACTGCTTCATAAATATCCTCCTTAAATGTTTTTAACAGTCACCCTCTGCACTACATCTGTAGTGCAGAGCCTCACATGATCTGCTTTTTATGCCAAAGATATGGCTGCATGGCATTAAGGACACTGAAAATGCTCAATAAATCTTGGGTAATCATCATTCCAGGATGACAATTATTTAATGGTACTGGAGCAGAAAGATATCCTTCTTTCACAAGTTAATAGTAGCAATCTGTAAAACTGAGCACAGAAGTGCGAAAGATATTTATTTTCATGCATGTACAAAGTACCTATTGCAGGCCACCTCATTTCTCTTTGCAGCGAGAGAACTATGAAGCAAAGCTAAATAGATCCATTTGTCTCAGTGTCCCAAGGGACAAGAGGTAGAGCATTATTAACTGTGCTGCTTCTCTGTGGGGCTGAAGGGCTCTTGACAAAAGGGAAGACAACTGCCAAGACAAAGTTGAGCAATGCTCTAGGGGAAGAGCTGGGTGGTATTACCTAATGTTTCTGCGATTTTGAGTAAAATTTCAGAAATGCCAGAAATGCCTATTTTAAAAAGCAGCTTAACAGCTAGTTTTGCTGACTGAAGTTGCATTTTGAGAAGTGATTGTGGTACTCTGCAGAGCCTCATCCCTAGCACAACATGTAGGATCTATACACAGGGCAGTATGAGTGAGCTTAGGCACCCGCCAAGGGTCCCATTCTGGGATGGCCTGAAGCCCAAGTGAAAACATTTGATCTGACATGTAGTATTGAAGCATGCTGAAGGCAAGGCTGGATATAAGGAATAAAATGGGAAACCTGTTCAACAAAGCAATAAATATTCTTCTCCAGTCTCCTCATGTACCCAGTAGTGTTCACAGTGCCTGTAAGCCAACAGGTCTACGTGCAATTGCAGCACCTGCAGGCTTTTAGCTAAATCTGTATCACATCTCTGCTGTGCTTTGGTTTTGCTTATGGTGCATAGGCAAATTATCATGTCCCTCTTCTGTTTACCAAGACAGCAACATGTTTCTTTGATGCAAACAGGTCTCAAAAAAGAAAGGTGCATCTGTGCTCTTCTGACTACACTGTGTAAAATGTTTTGGGGTTTTTTTTTTAAGGATGTTGTGATGTCAAAACCCTGTTTAATTCATAACTATGAAGAGCTATGACAGCATTCAGTAAAATCTCAATAAAGTGAGATGCCTGCAACCCTTCCCAGCCTTCTTTCCTCTACAGATTTTACAGAAACCTCCATTCCCTCCTCCTTGGAGGTTTTACAGAAACCTCCATTCCTCCCACATCCTTGGAATGTGACTATTCCACCTGTAGCACCCTGCTTTACATGTTCTCTCAGTGTAGCAGGGGATTATGAAAATTCACAGTTGTGTAGTTTATCCAACCAATTATGCATCGTCCTTGGAATCCTCATTTCCTCTAAAACATCTCTCCTGTCCTGCTTACAGGACTGTGTGGGACCTTGCCACATAGCACAACTTCAAGAAGGTCTGCAACATTCTGAAAGCATTTCCCTTGGTTAAGACTGGGCAGTCTTCTGCCCAATCTTGTGCTTGCCTGTCTCAAGGCCACTGAGACCTCCTTCATATTCCATGAATTCCTGAAAGTCATCACTAATGGTTCAGAGAATGCTTTTGTTTGTCCCTTACATACCTTAAGGTCAAATATGTGACAAAATATGATGAAAGATTTTTTTTTAACCCTCCTTGTGAATATTGATATTGTATTGTGCAATTTGGTTTGCAATGCAATAATCCAGGTGTTTATTTTATGTCAAAAGCAGCATTTTAAAAAAAAGGAATCTGAAGAAAAACTTTCAATTACTTGCACTGCAATCCCCTTCTGTAATTTCACCTCAGATTTTCATGGAATTGACATTCCTAGCAAATCAGCCCACGAAACAGATGCTTTTCTAGGAACGTAAACCAGCAAGTGCAGGCATACTTTTTGAAAGTCCAGAATCTGATATTTTATCTTTCAGCACAATTTCTCAGGACACTGTTCTTCAAAAACATAAACAGTTAGCAATCCCAATTAATTAATAATTATAATAAGATTAATTCCAAAGTGGAATTCAACATTTAAAGTTGTCTTTATAGCAGATTTGGATGAAGGCTTATATAAATATTTTCTACATGGAGGCAGAAACCTTCTGCCCATTTGATTACAGTTTGAGAAAAAGACACAGAGCTGACCACAGAAGACACATATGAAAGAACCTGCTTCCATAAAATTTTTTTTTACTCACTTCCTCCTTCTTTCCTCCAAACAGGAGTACCTGATGCAGCAAGAAAAACAAATCAGTTTACAGAAAATGTTCGCTGTGTGTTCAGGCTGTATGCTTTGTGAAAAGGCATTGCTCCCTGCTTGCTGTATGACACTTTCATCCAGTGTGTAGGAAAAGCATGCCAAAAAAATCCTACCCCATATAATGTGATTTTAAGAATATGCAGAGAGTGGCTCAGGAGAAGATGAAGCAATAGGACCTGCCTCTAACTTTTAAATCCACCTAGATTACAAATTACCTACGACTTCACAGAGAAAATGCTGCCTTCTTATAACCCATGACAATATGAAGTTGTTGTTCCTTTGTTTAGCCTCCTTCTACTACCATTTATTCAGAGTAGATGTATCTATGTCAGAAACTATTCTGCAGAGCTCAGTGTAGGCTAATACACTCTGATCTGTGCTGCCTCTCAGTGAGAAGGGCGAAGGACTTTGTTGCAGTGCCATTTTCTTGAGTTGTTCATTATCTGCAAAGTTCAGAGAGTCTTAGTGCCTATGACTCCAAAATAAAGCCTATCTCCATTAATCCTGCAATATTCACATTTGATTCCTCTTCTAAAATAAGGTCTGGTACTAATTCAACATAGGAGTGAAATTTGTCAAACTGATTTCAGCAGAAGTTCTCATGTATTACAAAGATATGGCCCACTTAGGGTCCTTGCTGCATTGGGACTGGTAATGAGGGAGGCAAGTACCAAAAGCTACTGTAGTGCCCACGCAGAGCTCCAGGCTGTGCCAAAGCCAGACCCGTGATGGAGCCCTGGAAAGCTGACACAAAGCCCAGCAGAGGCTGAAGGGAGCCTGCCACAGCACATGTGACTGGACTTTCTCAGTTACTTCCTCTCAGTGCTGGTTTTAATGGGCAACAAACAGTTCTGTCAGAGTAAATGTCAGGATTTCATGCCAGAAGTGACCACTATATTACCAACATTATCCTTCTCCATTGCACAGTGTAACCCAGGTACCTCTGTGGAGAGCACAGTAACTAGTGCCCCTGCTTTTGATACAGAAAGCCATAACCAGGTTTTGTACCTGATCATATAAAGCTAATGACCAAACACCTCGAGTACTTAAAAACGAGGGCTGCACTGACCAAGAGGTACCTTTAGCATGAATGGTGCATGCCTCTGCTCCTCAGTCACATAAACAGGTATTTTCTGTGTGATACAGACACTGTGGCATCTACACTCACATAGGCAGACCTTTATTTTATTGACTCTGAAGTGTCCAATTTGAACTGTGAGCACTCAGTACTTTTAATGTCAGACATCTCTGCGTGACTATTTCTGAAAGTGAGTATCAGACTTGTGTAAATGCTTATCATACTCAATAAAATGGCAGAAGAGTCAGGGAACGTTTTTCCTTTGCATAATTACAGCTCTGTTTTGTTTCAATTGCTGTGCTGTTACATACAAGACAGAAAGGAAGAAGAAATAAATCCTCTCCTCTCCTCTCCTCTCCTCTCCTCTCCTCTCCTCTCCTCTCCTCTCCTCTCCTCTCCTCTCCTCTCCTCTCCTCTGA
>JANPWX010000019.1:5341620-5353000 GCA_024734555.1 Trochalopteron elliotii
GGACAACCTGATGCATGTGTCGCTCATCCTCTACCCCTCCCTCTCCCTCTCCCCAACCCCCCCCCAGATTCCAACAAATTGTATGAGTCCTTGTCACACCACAAACCTGATTTCACATTGGCTGCTTTCTGCTTTCATAAATATTTGGCTGTCACCACTCATAATGGTACTTCTCAACAGCAAATAAGAGTATTAATAGCACTCTACCCTTGAAAAGTAGAGCTGGATCTCAGGGCTTACAGCTCCCAATGCTTTTTTATACCTTCTGCTAGGCCAGTGGCATTTGCAGAAGCCCAAGGAGCAGCAGCAGGTTAAGGACAACCTGATGCATGACAATACAAGAACCTAGACAGACAGAGAAAGAGAATCCATTACACATAGGTGGTTTAAAGCAGTCTGCAGACGTGCACAACAGGCATAAAAGCATGATCAAGAGCAGGTGATAAAACATCCTGCAAATTCTACCGTGGATACAAAAAAGTAGTGATACATTATGACTCATAATTCTGCCTTTTTTTTTTTTTAACAGTGGAATGCATTTCTCAGGCCTCAAGGCCAGATCCTTGCCAAAGTTCAAGTTCCTATGTCAAATGCCTGAGGTACATATCTGCTCAGAAAAAGAAAGATAGTACGGCTTTTACATGGAGTTTGGCTCTCTTCCTCTCCTTGCTTCCCTCCTCACTCTGTTAATTTTACTCTTGAACCAGCTAATGTTCCCCCAAAAGTCAATGAACAGAGAATAAAAGCAGCCTTAAGAGAGAAACAATGTGAGAAATTCTCATTTCAACTATCATAAGAAACTGAAAACAGGGACTTGGAGTGAACTGACCAGGTGACACTAACACATACTGCTACATGATCCACACATGCACACAGACTTTTCCATACACTAGAACACAGACTCATCATTTAAATAACTTGTAAAGGATCCCAAAATACTTGGAAAAAAATCTATAAATACAGTGTTTGTATGAAATCAGTGTTTTATGAATGAGGAAAAAGCAGGGACTTGGAATGTCAATGGAAAAGCAAAAAAGATCAGTTCTACTGCATGGACCTACCTAATGCCATGTCAAGGTGAAGACCATAAGGCACATTTTCAAGGTTTCAACAGCTCTTTAGAATCTCCTCTATCACTTGGTCCACTATGAGCTTTTGCTCAAATGTGCTTGCACAGAACCTTTCCTGTGTGCAGGATCCACCTGCTTGTTTCCCACCCCATGCCCTCCTAAAGCCTCCCCCAGCCTTGCAGGTCTGCTTCCACTTTGTGAGAAGGCCAAGGAGTGCAGAGTGTGTAACAAGTCCTTTATGTTTAATGGCATGTGATTTGTATCTCCACTTTGGATGCAAAAAATTTGACTTCAGATCTGGTATTTTATAAGGTGCTCCAGAATGTTTCCAGTGTCATGTAACAGCTTTACAACTGTAAACTGAATCACACAAGAACAGACAGAACAAAGAATTGACCTAGTCCCTACTGGCAGACTCCTCCATTGTGGAAAAATGCAGAAGAATTTTAAGTTTATGCTTGCAAGAACAGCTGATCTTACAGAAGTTCTCCATGATGCTATCTATCCTCTGACCTGATCCAAACAATGCTGGTCATGGAACAGCATATTCACAAGTCAAAATACAACTTTGAGAGGGGTGAGTGCCCCTTTCTGTATTCAGAGTACTCGGTCTAAGTGAAGTATTCCCAGTGCAGCACTAAATCACTGCCTCAGGACCAGGGTGAGATTATCAAGCTCACTCAGGCCTGTCTTTCCTTGCAACACCAACGTACTGTGTGACTGCTGCAGATGACTTTAGGGGCATAGTGATGGTGGAGCAACAGCACTTCAGCACTGGTGAGGAATTGTAACTAGTTGTCTGAGGGGTTTGTAAAAATCTGCTTGGGATTTTTTAAGGAATTTCCATCCTTGCAAGTTTTCAAAACTTGGTAAGACCCTGAACAACCCTATCTACCATCACAGATAACTTTTGCTTTGAGTAGGAGGCTGAACTAGACAATCTTCAAAAGTCCCTTCTACTCCAATGCTTCTCCTCAGGATTTTGAAATGTTCAAGCCTATAACAAAATACAAAAGAGGACAGTCCAAGCTGCCTGCATGAACACTCTCTGCAGGTCTCAATTATCTAGTAAAATACCACTGTGTACCAAGTTAACCTTTGTGAAAAGCAAAGCATTTTTATTTGCAACAGTGACGTGACTCCACGCCCCTGCTGAGTACTGTACTGTACTCCTCAGATACTCCCGCTGATTTCTGTGGGAGATAATGTCTTATTCTATGTGTGACAAGACCAATTCCCTCGCTCCCCACCCCATGCCCCCATCATTCATCCACAGAGTGGATAAACATTGTTTACTGCCTATCAGCCCAGTGACAAAAAAATAAGGAAAAAGGGGACTACAGAGGCTTTCAAGCACACCGTGTGGATTGGAAAGATGAATCTAAGTACAGTCACTGCAGAAGTCTGAGGGATGACTGTGTACTCAAGTTACCATGGGGTAATCAAGAGTCCTGAAGAGTCAGCAGATCAGAACAAGCATCTCTGCCCATGGCACAGGGAACAGGAGGTTTGCAGTTGCAGCATTTCACAGGCTCCACTTCACAGGCACTGCTGGACCTGGCGCCCAGCAGTCCCATGCTGCTCCCAGCTCACCTGAACAAAGGCCTTCAACGCAGCAGCAAAGAATCAACAAGTCTTTCACCAGGCTGGTTCCCTGTTCCACTGTTCCCCAGGCTAATACCCTAAACTTTGACTGTGAACCTGACCTCTGTGACTGACTCTGTGCTGGACACGTGGCCCCTCTCGTCACTGCCCTGCAGGGGACAATCCCCAGTTTGGGAGCCACTGTCTGAGGAGGCTGGAGGCTGCACCTTTAGCCCTGCTCTGCTGGAGCTGCCTGTCATGTGAGTCACTCCTGCCGGAGAAACACAAACCTCCGATGTTCAGTCCTGGCAGATCACCAAAAACAGACTGCCCTCTTTCACTTTCTGTCTCTCACATATAATGGTGGAAAATTAGCACAACATGATTTAAGTGGAAAATATGGAGTTAACTAGAACACTGTACTTTAATAGCTGTGGAGCTGCTTTTTTCTTTTTTGCATTAAACACCGTAAGAAAAATGGATTAGTTCTGTTTGTAAAATATAGGTAGCTTAAAGCTGTATAAATATCCTAGGGTCAAAATCATACTCTCACTAATTTAAATGAGAATGAGCAGTAAAATTTTTAAAGGAATACTGTTAGTGTTGATAAAAAACACATGTAAGAGGTAACAGAAAAGCCAAAAACATTACACAGCACGAAACAGCGTGACAGTTGGGGGGGAAGGAAGAGAAGAATCTGTATTATGTTTAAACCACCTATTATTTAGACTGTAAATTTTAAACAGCAAGATTTCATTAATTTACATTAATGTTTCAAGAACACACTGAACACATTCCCTCATACGAGAAGCACCTATCTTATTTACTGACATTAAAGCAGATATAATCATTAAGAGCACCAATTACTGCCAGAAATTCTGTTCTAATTGTAAACAGCTAAGTTTTTATTAATGGAATAAAAGGACTTAAAAACCCTCAGTATTATAACAGATAGTTTTAGCTCATGTCATTACTTTTTTACTTAAGTAAGTTGGAAATTCTCAGTGAAAACACTGAATTATTGGCAGTTAACAACTAACCTTATACACAGAAATTCTTTGTAGACATCTGCACTGAGTGAAGATAGAAATTATTTCCTGAATGACAGAAATTCCTGCCTCAAACTTTAAAAAGCAGGACGGCTTTTTTTTTCTGTGTAAGATCTCCAATTCAGGCTTAAGGACAAACTCTGCCAGGGCTAAAATCTTAACAGACATGGATACATCATCATAGAAACAATAAATTTACTCCAGGGAGTATTAAAAAAAGTATCATAATTTGTCTCACAAATCAGTAGGTTTAAAAAAAAAAGTCATGTTTGATTAAATGTACTCTTAGATATACTACATATTTACAGTAGTTTAATAATACAGACATGTTATGCCATTTAGGTGCCTTTTAAGTTAAATTTTAATTTCCAAAAAAATGTAGTTGGGACAAATTTGGGAAAACAGGAACTAATCATTAAGTAAAAAACAAGATATGCATAATTCACTGTTTTCTAGGAAAATGACAGAAGTAAAAATTAATAATCTGAGTTAAAAATTAATAATCTCAGTGTATGTTGAGATAAAGTAACAATCCCTGATATAATTTATCCCTTTACAAAAAAACCCTCTGCAAACTACCACAGTGTCAAACAATGAGAATCACCTGCCATTTACGACAGTTATCAAAAGCATAAATTCAACTCAAGATTAGGAGAAATCATTTAAATCAGGGTTCCCTACTTTCAGATCCAAGCTATGATCAAATCACCAGTTTCCATTATTCCATTATTAGGACTGGTTTTGAATTAATGCAGTAGTTTAATGATATCTGGAGAGACAGGGAAATACAAAGACTGGTCAGGAGAGGTAAGACAAACATGTCTGGTATCATTATTAAATCACCCAAATCAGAAGAGCCCAGGATACGACTGGGGTGTGGTACTCAAAGAGAATGTTTATAAGAGCGTCCAAGTTTAGCACAGAAAATAGGCAGGCCTGGAAACCCCATGGGAATAAGATGTATCTGTTGTTGTAAGCAGGCCCTGCAAAATGTTACTGGTTCACTAGCCTGGGGCAAGCTTTTTCTTTTTTTCCTTCTTTTTCTTTTTTCACAGCCAAGGACAATATTAGCTTGCTTTTTTTTTTTTTTGTCATCATCAGGCTGAGGCTGGGTGAGAATATTTTGTGTCTAGACCAATAAATGTTTGTAAGGATTTTGCAAGACTGGTTTATGGGAATAGAATCCTCTTTTTGTTTTTCTCCTGGAAAAAGCAGCATTAAAAACAAATGAGCACCATCATGCATTTGTTTTAAATTGCGTATTAGAACACTGCTATTTTGTGTGCAATCAATACATAATTTGGAAGAAAGATGCTTTTAAAATTCAAAGCTATCCCTGAGCAGCTAAGGTTCTCTTGGAAACTGAAGGAGGAGTCTGAAATTATTGTTCTTTTGTTTGCATCCCCCAGTGGGAAAGGCAGCACACAACTAGAAACCACTGTGCTCTGAGGCTGCACGAATCATTAAGAATAAAGATCAATCCGCCCTCCATTTAAATCTTAGATATTAAAATTGAATCTAGGATGAAGATAAGCTAAACAGACTCCTTTTCAAGCTGTTATTGGGTTAAATATAATATCAAATGGATTACATAAATCTTGTAACTCTCCCTACAGAAATTTTAAAAAGGTACTTATATTTTGCAAAACACAGCCTGTCTAGACCCCAATTACAAGCCTCAGCTTAATCAGTGGAAATCAGTGGGATAGGCATGGGCAAAACCCTACATTTTCTTTTTAATATTTGTTTCGGAGGGCGGGGTATCTCAAGATGAAATGGCTGACTGAGCTTTTTATTTCATTGCTTTGGGTGGAAATGACTGAATCTTTCCACACAAAGTAGTGCTGAAGAAGCTGCTCTGGTGCAAAGCAATCTTCAGTCCTAATCCTCCAGTGAGCTCTCACCCTCAGCCTGTCTCTCCCTCAGCTCTCTGCAGCAACAGGGCTTAAACACTGCCTGGTGAAGAAGAGGGCTCCTGTTGAGTAATTCACAGATAGTAATTACTATCTGTAACTGAGCATTACATCTGGAAACAGGATATTCACTCATATACAGCAGCATATAGCTGCAAATTCTGAACTTAGAACTACTGCAAAGTATTCCCCACTCTTTGTTAGTGTGTGTGACATCAGAGTATGGTGCTCACACTGTCATCATCCATGCAAATATTAATATACTGGAAAGCTTTCAAAACAAAGGAACCTGAATTTCAGTGTACACAGTGATGTAAAACTTCTCCCCCTCTGGACTTTATGTGCAATGATTAATATATCTTTCTAAGGAAGTGTGCTTGTGATTATTTCTTTACTATGTGTAGAAAGAGTAAACTTACTTTTCTTCAATACTACTCTTTTCTCCCATCTCCTTCCCCCCTAAAGAAACAAACAGCTGATATTAGCAAGGACGTCTACTTCCCCTGGAGGAACCCAGGAAATAGAGTTTAAAAAAAAAAAATCTACTTGTCAAGAATCAGAGTTAAAATGGTTTTGGACTGATAAAACACCCAAAGTTGTAGGCATCTCACAAAGAAACTCACCAAAAGTAGTCTTTTTCCATTCTAAATTACTACTTTTAATGCAATAAAAAAACCAAGTTCTCTATTCACCAACGAATTCCTCGAACATATTTAAGTAAAATGTATTAAGAAGTCGAATTTGAAAAACACCCATAAGCTGCAAGTAGTGAAGCTGTGTGTGTTTGCATCATATTTAAGCAGATACCTCCAATGCCAACAGGGATTTCATATGGGCATCAATTCCTCAAACAGATCCATGAACAATAAACCCAAACTCACATGACACTCTAGGTGTGGTGACCTTTTGTCAGACCAGATCCCGCTGAGAAGTCTGGAGGACAGGGTGCCAGTAAGTATTCAGCATAGCAAACAAAGCTGAACATTGTACAGTGCTGAACACTCCAAAAATTCCACTGTAACTACAAACACATTTTACCTTGCTAAAAATCCTGCTGAGAAACAGAAACTCCTGAGCTTTCATGCTGGTCCATCTAACTCACTTGGCAACTACTGCCAAGTGCCCAACTCCTCCTGATACAACTTGGATTTGCAGAGCACTCTCAACTCCCACTGATTTGCTGAAGGCATCTGATCCATGTATAAAAAGGTAGTATCTTTCTACTTTGAAAGTATTTTAAAGATTGACCAGAAATCTGGAGTTCTTGAGGAAGTGCACAGCTGTAACTAACATTTTACTTCCAGTCTTCTACAGTCAGGTTGTTAATAGCTGCTCTTTCCTTCCCCACTGTTTCCCCTTTACTCTTTTTTGGACGTACAACAGTCTTAGATCTCAACTAACCTAATTACCAAGAGACAGCCTTACACCCATGCACAGAGCCAGTAGGAGAGTCTTAAAATTAACAGCACTTTGACACACAAACAAGCCTTCCCATTATAACACAGGGAGGAAAGTAATCACATTAGTACTGTATTTTGTGTACATTAATCTACTTCATAGCTTTAAGAAAGGCAAGCTTAGAGACCTTTACCAAGATTGCCTTGGACTATACAAACATGCACTTCCATCTATGAAGTTCTCAGCACCTTTCTAAGCTAAGACAATGTTAAAATAATCACAGTCCTTACCTATAACCAAAGATTCAAGCCCTAAAATCTCCATGATTACCCAATTCACAGAATTCATTGTGAGCTAACAGCTATTTTCCATCTAATAAATGTGGTTCGAAGATGCTTTGAAGATTCAGAGTGCTGAACATGTGGAGCTTTTACCCTAACCATTAGGAAGTTCAAAAGCTCATTTCTGTCCTTCTGTCTGCTGAGGTGAATTTGGCACTCGCAGACGACGCTGGCTTTGCCAAGCAGCGAGGGCTGGCGTGACACGCGCCTCGTTACACAGCTCTGTCTGCCCACTCTTTAAACAAAACTGTCAGCCTTCAAGCCTTGCCTCAGCAATGGTTTCAAACTGTGGGTCCCCTCAAAGCTTGTGAAGCTCCTCCAAATCCTAGTGAGACCATCAGATAAGGAAGGTGAGCAGCACACTGCAAAATGCCACCAGAGAAGGCCAAGTTGCTTAGAGTGAACCTAGAATACCACAGTCACTTTCTCTAAACGGCTCCAAACATGGTGACGAACCTGTTCTTCTGAGGCAGAATATATAAAATTCTTTTAGACCTATCAGGCACAAGCAGAAGTTATGCTAAAGAATGTCTGCAACATTAAGTTCTCTGCTACCTTTTAGATCTTTTAAGAAGTGCAAACAGTAGCATATTGAAAGTTCTTTAAAATTTTTCCTGAAGGTTCTCCCATCACACGACATCTGTTCCTCCTTTAGTCGTCAGCAATTTTCCTGTCTTCTGTGCTTTAGCATGACAATGTGTCTTGTAATTTTAATGGTATAATAAATGTAGGCTACATTCTGCCCCTTCATACTTTTTTTACAGTGAATTATACTGAACTGTAACATTTACTATGATCTCAAAGCTCTTAAAGATGAAAGAGTGGTACACACCTTTAACAAGTGACAATAGCTGACTTTTGCTCAGTTTGGACTGATCTCTGAAGATGGTTTGAAAGAATCCACTGATAGTACAGGCACTGTTCTAAGAAATACATTACAGTTCACTGAACTCTGAAGGATATGAAAAAGACCTGAGTGGACCCCCTGAAGTTCCATCCAGTTCCTTGACATAAAGACCACAGAACTGGAAATGAACCATCAGTGAAAGTGGTGCAAGGCATAGAATTATGAAATCCCATCTGGTTGGTACAGGATAAGGAAATGTATCATTTTTGTGGCTTCCACCTCCACAGAAAAAGTAAGAACTGTTTATGCAGCAAAATGGTTTGACTATTTGGGAAAGTCCTCAACTAGCCATTAAATTTAAAAAAAGGAGAAAAAAGAGAAAAAAGAAAAAAGAGAAAAAAGAGAAAAAAGAAAAAAGAGAAAAAAGAGAAAAGATGGATCGGAATAAAAGAATAAAAGACAGTAAATTTGAGTTAACAGAACTAATAATGCTAAAAACGTAAGTAGTCACATCCCTTTAATGCCTAATTTGACAATATCAGAAACTTTAAATAATAACAGAAAATTGTTTTCCTAGAGGTGTATATTCAACAAAGGTGACGTTACTGACAGGTAGTGAGGAGCTACACAAGTAGAATGCTACACTCCCTACTGCTGCTTATTTAGAAAATAGGAAGCAAACAAAAGGGAAAATGGGACTAAACTGAAAATTGCATCACTTGTTTACAAGTCCCTGACAACTCAGAAGCAAACCATCTTGGACATTTATGGATCAATGACCCAGCATCTAAAGCACAAGGAGAGGGAATATTGACCATTTATACATAGAAGAGAACAGTATGTCCATGCACTCAGCTAAAAATGTTCAGAACACTCCCTCACACCATGACCCCAAAACTGTTATCACACAGGATTTTAACAAACTGATCATCCTGAAAATTTTACAGAGAGCTCAGCATTTATAAAAATTAGAAAACATAAAAATACTCTATTTGATACTGTGAAATATTTACTAAACCTCAGCTTGATAGGTAAAGAGAAACTGATCACCAAAATAAAGATTAGCCATAGCTTAGCTGCAAGTGGTTGTGCCTCGGTTGTATTTATTGTTCACAAACAGAAAAAAACACAGTTTACGTGTACTTGGTTCTTTAAACGTTCCAGCTTCGTATAGCTGCAAAAAATCCTGGACTCAGACTTAAGGAAAGGATCTGACTTCAAAGATGAATGACTGTTTTTCAAATAAGACTCTTCTAAAGTTACATACAAACAACCATGGGTCACCAATCACGACTAGATGAGAAAGTTAACCCAAAATTTTAATCCTTCCCTCAGACTACATATAAACAAATGGTGGGAAACCCAGGGGAAAATCTCAGCGATAGCAATAAGCTTAACTGAAGTGCTACAGATGGCCCAGTGAAGCAAAAGACACAAGAAACAGCCTTCTGGGTACATTAGGAACAAAAGGAATCCTAGCAGTATTACGAAGTCCATTATTCAATAGAAATGCTTCAGTGTGGAGAATCTACAAAAGGGAGAACTGTTCAACACATAGCTCTAAGTCTGCAATGGTAAGTATTGTGAGAAACTTTGTGATAAATATTGTCCATTCCTGTAATAATCAACAGTTATAAACAGCAGCAGTTAAGGCTAGGTATCAGGACACTGGATCCAGCTAAAGCACTCACATCAAGAAAGGTGTTGCAAGAGAGGAAATAATCCAGAACAGAGCCTTAAGAAACATTAGGAAAGTAGAAAAGTAAGCCTCACAAAGGAAAGCTCTACCTCAAAGTACCACGTTTTCCCAGGACAAGTTTGGGGACAATCATAGTAAACATACACATTATCCAAATATGACAGCAGAGGGCTTTTCAGTCTAGTCAAGACACAAGAACCACTAGCCTAAATTTAAAAGCAAGTAATTTCAGTTATACAAAATGGCATCTACTTCTAATCCGCTCAGGGGAATTCATTTAACACCACCAGTGGAACTGACTGCCTTGCTGGCAATGTTTAAAGAAAGTAACAAAAGGGTTTCTAAATTATGCATTTTTGCTCCAAGAGGTCTTAATTCAGGGCAGTCCTCTACTCTACATCACACAGGTTGCTTTAAACAGGGTTTCTGTAAGTACTCCCAAGCTTTCTTTTTTTTGGCGTGAAATCCTTCTGAATAAAAACAAAAAAACAGACCGCTGATGAAAACCAACAGCACAGCTTTTAAATTTCCCTTCTCATTCCTACGTTTGTGGGAATATTTATTTTCATGTACCAAGTTTCATAACAAAATCCACTTTTTATTTACACAATGTTTATATGCACTTTGAAATGCTCAATATACTCTCTGTATATGCCTTATTTCAAAAGTGGCACCTATGCCAGCTTGCAGACCGAGACATCTCAGCCTTCACTATTTTACATGATACTCTGTACACAGTAAACTTCCCCATCTTTCCATTAACTATTTAACCTACCGAGCGGATCAGAAATAAAGTGCAAGTACCTACCAGATAAACATTCACTATTGCAGATACTCTGAGCTCTTTCAGAGATCCAGAACTGCCTCCATTACATGGTTTATTGAAGTTGGTGTTCGTTTTCAGTGCTGCACATCCTGGTATAGGGGAGAGCTGAGCATCAGAACGGACTCCAAAACCCAGGCACCCCCAGAGGAGTAAACCAGACATCTTCCCCAACTTTGCCTGCACATACACTGTACTGTTCCTTCAAGCTCGCCCCCGCACCGCAACGCCACGGGATGCAAGATAACTCTGGAGCCAGAACTTCATGGCTCGCTGCCTGCCGTCACAGTCTGTCAGTCCGTCCGTCTGCCTGAACGCCAGTGGTGACAGCGGGCAGGAACTCGCCGGCTCCTCTGGGCGCATCGGGATTGAACTTCTTGATTCTCCTTTCTGACTGACGAGTCAGACGATTTTCCTCCGCCCTGAGGCGAGCAAAGCCCCGTGCAGGCTCCCGGCATGGGGCGGAGGAAGGGAGAAAGGGGAGAGGAGCTCGTCCTCGGAGGGATCTGACCCCACTGCGGGCTGGGTCGGGGGCGGGGGGCACGCACAGTCCACTTCCAAGGGATGCCACGGCTCTGCCTCCGCTCAACCTCCCCCAGCCCGCCTGGAACTCGCCGCCCCCGACGGGCGATGACCCCCGGCCGCGGGGGCAGCGC
>JANPWX010000019.1:5353400-5382227 GCA_024734555.1 Trochalopteron elliotii
CCGGGGAGGAGCGGGGGCGGCAGGGTCGGAGCTCACGGGCGGCAGCCGCGCCCCCGCAGCCGCTCCGCCGCTGACAAACTTCGGCTCCGCGCTCAGCCCTCCCGCCGCGCCCGGGACGAGCTGTAGGGACAGCGTCGCCCCCAGACCGGGAAAGAGTTTTTCCATCGCTCCCGCCCTGAGCTGCCGCCGAGGGAGGAGACGGCCGCAGGGTCCCGAGACCCAAACCAGAGCGAGTGAACGCAGAAGTAGGGGCTGTAACGAAAAAGACATTTCCCACACCTTGGGTTGTTGGAGGTTTTTTGTTAGTAAGAGAACTTGGAGAAAGGAGACTTCTCTCCCTTTACTACATACAAAATATTTTAATCAGTATTTGGGTTTACCTCTCACTGCCCAGTTCTCAAAAACATTGTGTCAGACAGTGAAATGTGACCGTTTCCCCGAGAGGGGAGAAAGAGAGATGTGGCTTGTGGGAAACTTAACTGTTCACAGGTGGTCACAGCAGCTGAAGATTTACACAGTTAGGAACATTTTTTTAAAGTCTTCCTAGGTAGAGGATGCTGTCGAGCCTAGTGCCAGGAAGACTTTTGCTCAAAACAAGTTTTGATCCCAGGAATGTGTCTGGTTCCTCAACTCCACACTGTCAGTTTTCCAAATAGTGCTCTTAGGGGATGCACTCAACAAGCTGCCTGCCCCAAGTCACATCAAAAATTGCTGATGGCAGCCAAGGAGGAGATCTAAGTTAAGGACATTAGTTCATTTATTACATTTCCAATGTCCTAAATTACATTAAAATGTAAAATTTACTTTTTTCTTTCTCCTGAGCTTGTCTTTGCTGTATAATCCATACACTGAGTAGAGAAGAAAGAAGCTGATCACATGCAGTTCATATTTTAAAATCATAGTATTTGGGCTGGTATCTGAAATGCAAGATTATCAATGATGAAAATTGTTCTGTGATTAAAATAGAGCAGACAATGCACCACTAAAAAGAGATGAATTTTTTATTAATATCCACCAAACAATACAGAGGAAAAAAAAAATCTGTATAGCACACCCATGTTTGAACAAACAACAGAAGGACACATGAAGAGAACACTACTGACAGAGGTAAGAAACCAAACACACAACAAAGAGGGATTGCACAGTTTGGCATTCAGTGTTGCCACATGTTGTGTATGTGAGGTGACAGAACAGAAGAGCAAAGGGTCATGCCACATTTTATCATGATTTATATAAAATTTTATTCTCATATAGTTAAACTTTGTCTTTTTTTATTTAAATAACTATCAAATTAACAGATAAATTTTCTCTGTGGGTTTGAAGAGAAATACTTCTTCAAAACAGGGTATTGCTTTGCTTTTACTTGAACATATATTTATCACCAACAATATATTCACTTTTAAGTAATAAACAGAATTCTTCCCAAGTAACTAGAAAACTATTTACAACTGAATTCAACTACAACAAGCCATCTGATGACCTAACAATTTCTATTAAAATGCGTTTCTCCAGTATTAAGACTGTCACTATAACAAGAATGATTAAACTTTACCTTAGAAAATTACAGTAGTAAATCTTGCTTTGTTTCAAGTTAGGTTCTTTTAAAGAGAGGTACTGAAATAATCTATTCAGATCTGCTGAGTTCCAAAGGCAATCACAGCAGTATGTCACATTAAAATATACATATCTAGAAGGCAAATATCAAATAGAAGTCATTAAATTACTTTATTTGAGCTTTCTTAATAAATTTTAAGATATATTTGTATAAATATATATGTAGACCTAGTATTTATTGAACAATGCAAAGAAAAAACAGCATGCAATAAAAAGAAAACATTACAGAGCGTGTCAAGTATGCTGAAATCAAGTATCATGGCTAACTGAAGGCTGTAATTTCCTTCTTCATTGCCTAAGAAGAAAAAAAGACAAATTAGGAGTCAGTGTGAATACAAACTTAAGAACCCTGTTTAATACTTCATCAAAAGAAGCAAGAGTCTGTGCACACAATTGTTAGTAATGACTTAGCCAATACAAGTGCTACCACCATCACTGTTTCACACTCCCTGGCTCCAACACATCCTTATGCACCCAAAATAAGAGTAGGCTAGCAAGACTGCATCAGGGGACTATGGACCAATGGTGCTTTCAACAATTAGAGAGGAGATGGTTCCCCAAGAGCCACAGCTAAAAGCTGAACTGTTCTTTTCTGCACTCTGAATAAATACTTGTTAAAGTCTCTGTCTTCATACAGTAGAACTTAGTCCTGCACTGACTTGTGCAATTCCTCTGAATAGGAAACATTCTTTGGTTAAAGCTCAAGGAAGCAGAAAAGAAAGAAAACAAGTTCTGTCACAAAAGCTCATAAGCCCCAAGGTAACAAACATGCTAAAAATCATGTCATTGTGATAGATGAGAGGTGCATTTTTCAGGAATGCCATCCCTGAATCCAAATAATCCTCACTGTTGTACAATCAGAGCAAGAGCATCTGATCTGACTCTATCACATGAGTAAGAAGAGATCAAGATGACCAGGACCCAAGAAAAAGAGGCTTCCTCACTTTTCAAAGGAAGACTGAGATGCATAAAAGAATTTTATCTATTCTTATGCATGACCACCTGGAAGACAAACAGATTCGAGGACTTTGAAGCTGAAACTGAATATCCAGCCTATCTGAATCAACTCAACACTGGGAATGTCAGACTGGGACTATGAGTTCCTGTGGAATGTTTCTGCCAAGTTCTGACAACTTGGAAATCTCTTAGAGGAACAGATTACAGAATTTGACTCGTTACCATTAAACCTTCATAGGCAGGAAGCTCCCCATACATGAAATTAAAGATGCTTGAGCCATTCTAGCTGAAAAGGAGTCTGGTAAGACTAAAGTCTCTTATTCTTGTTATGCCTCATACTTAGTTTCTTTTCAGGAAGGGAATGACTACTATACAAGTGTTACCATGTGTGACTGCCCACCAGAGAAGAACGAGGAAGTGACAGACTGAGAAAAGCACCCTCCTTTCACAGCCCCCCAGCACTGAAAAGGTTCTGGAGCAGGAGTAGTGACAGACTGAGGTTAACTCCTTTGAGAGGGCTCTGGGAGAGGGCACCCATCAACTTCAAGCCTTTTCCTGCTGAAACTGCCAACAGCTAAGCCAAATGCAACAACAAGAGTTTTGCAATATGGAGAAATGCCTTCCAGACTGTAATGAACAAATCTTGTAACACAGGCAACTAAGCAGCAATGAGTAATACTAAATTACCATGATGTTCACAGGGCACATGTACATATGCATAACACACACCTGTGACAGAAAGTGCTACAAAACAAAAAAAATTACCTTCACTAATTCATTTTTGTCCCCATCTTCCCGATGTTGGTAAATGCACTGGCTAAGGACAGCGTATAGTTTCTCCATGCGAAATATACTGACGTTCTCGGTTACCACGGCAATAGAATGCAACACTTGCTGAAGAAAAAAAAATGGAAACCAGAGTTCAGAATAACACAAGACAAGTTGCAAACAGAAAAGGTAGGATGTGGTACAGGTGTATAGCCAACTTCCCATATGAAACTTTTTAACTGCTGCCACATAAGTGACTGCACGCTCTTGTATATATTCATTGAGTTCTAGGCCTATTACCAAGCAAATAAACAAAAAAACCCAAAATCTCGAACAAAAAAACCAGCCCAAACAAAAACAAGCAGCTACAGTATGGAGGTTCACCCAGCTTATTGTCTGCAAGTGAATTCCAAAGAGGCTCTCTAACACAAGCAGCAAGCTCCAGTGGCACCCACGTTAAGGAATCAAGTTTTCTAAAAGATGCATTTCATGACTGTAGCTCTTTCCTCACAGCTAAAACCTCTGTAAGGGCTCTACAGTACCATCTCTCCAGTGGCAGTACTCCAGAGCACATGCTGCTGGCACCCTGACTCTAGAGAAACCCATGTGGAGTCCCTACACAGGCAGACATGAACAACAGCTTCCCCACATGGAGAAGTGGAGGGGCAGGCACCAATCCATCTCTGCTCTGAGGGAACAGCATGAAGCTGTGTCAGGGGGATTTAGGTTGGATATAAGGAAGAAGTTTGTCACCCAGAGGGTGGTCAGGCAGTAGAACAGGCTTCCCTGGAAAGTGGCTACAGCACCAAGCTTGACAGAGCTCAAGAAACATCTAGACAATGCTCTCAAGCACATGGCAGGATTGTTGGGGGTGCCCTGTGCAGGGCCAGGAGTTGGACTCTATCCTTCTAGGTCCCTTCCAGCTCAGGATATTCTATCATTCTATGAATACAACCCCATGAAATTTGCTTGCTTAGGAAGCCTGTCTTAAAAAGTTAATTTCTCTCTTCTCACTTCATTTCTTACCATGGCAGGTAAACAGCAGCCCCCTCAGGTTTGACCCACCTCTAGGACCTCAACCTGGCAACTACCTGAATTCTCCTCACTGCAATATCTCCTGAAGAAAGTCAGGTCCATCCACCCTCTCCAATTCATGCAAAGGAACTTCTTTGATCCCCTGCAGCTAGGCACATTTTTGACCCTTTCTCCAACTGTATCCTAGGATAACAGCTCCTCTCCTACAAGGGACTGGAAAAACCTTGTAATAAATACTGTACTATATGAATGCAAAATTCTATTACTGGATTTTGAAAGAATTTGAGAAGAGCAGGTATTAGTATTTTATCCAGGATGACCTTTAAGTCAACCTGCTAACTTCAAGGTAAAAGTCATCTCTGCAAAAAAATCAAGGTACTCTTCCAGTTCCTAATAAATTAAAACATGCAAACAGCAAACCAAAACAATGCCCCAATCCATTGTAAAAACTGCCAAGACACTAATAACCAACAGCACTACCAGTTTGTCAGTGGGCTATTTTAAAATCTAACAAGCCCTTTCACATTAAAAATAGAAGATAATCCAGTCTCCTAAAATTTAATTCATCAAAAGCAAGAACAGCAGTCTACACCAGATGTAGAAACAACAGTCATAGTTCATTATAGGTTGAATTATTTCACCAGATAGATATCTGTCCCATCCTTTGTCTGAATTGGCATTGGTTAACAACTGACTTAATTGACAGCTCTGTATGTAGCCAGAAAATGTCCTACTTTGCTATTAACAAAATTAAAATTTAAACTTACTTTGAGCTCACAGTAATCCACACACACTCTCTGCGTGCCAATTTTCATTGCTTTCCCAGCACATCCCTGCTGTTTCTCTTCCACCTGAGAAGATCTTGCACGTGTCATACGGTGTACCCACAAATCTGGAACAACATGAATTTAAGTCAGGATTTCTCTTTCTCTGGAACACAGTATGAGTGAAGGACCCTGTACTTGGTGAAGAGAACCCCTCTGCAACAGAGAACTGTTACCGTTTTTCACTGATAAATGCTTGACACTTTTACCTCCTTTCTGGCAAAAATCTCTGTTCCATGAAAACTAGAAACTTGAACACAAAAAAACAACACTAGACAAAAAGGCAGGGGAAAACCAGGGGAAAAAATTCCTCTTGCCATTACAGCACTGCACTGTAAAACTCCCAAGTAATTTAGGTTAGAAAACATCTTACACTGCAAAGACTAGGACATAACTCTTCTATTCCACATGTGACCCTGGGTGCACACTGCTTGAAGTACAGCTTTTTAACTTATGCTTCTTACTGCTGGGAAGATCCTCATGCAATAAAAGAAAGCCAATGATTGTTTTTCAGTTAGGTACCATTTGAAAAACAACAAACTGCAGAATCAGAAATGCAGCAGCTGCACAAACACACGAGTCTGGTTGGCATAACTTGAGGGGCAGCAGCATTATGCAAGAAACACTGTGCACTGACTTGAGAGACAACTGAGAACAGAAATCAAGAAGGCTAAAACCTGGTAGGTAGTGTAACCCTCCTCAGGAAGAAAGGGGTAAATGACCTGTTTGATTCTTCACTTACCATTTGAACCTCCATCTTCAGAAGTACTGGCTTTTTGACAATCTGGCATCTCACTCTGCTCTCTTTGGTTTGAATGTTCTCTCTTTTTTCCAGGAGATTTACCCACAAGGGGAACTCTCTCTCTTTCATTTTCTGTCCCATTTTTCTGTCGTTCTTGAAGTACATTTTCATGTTCTTCGATAGGAGTATCCTGAGTAGATGCAAATTCAGTGCAATCTGTGTTAGACTCTTCATTACTCTCTACTTCATTTTGGTCTTCAGGAATTTTATTCTCTTTATTGAACTGAATATTCCTCCTCTTTGCCACAATACTTGAAGAGTCTCTATTCCTTCTGCGTTTTCTTTTGGACTTATCTACAAAGAAATACAAGCAAAAGTAATCCAAAACATTACCAAAACAAGAAGCATGCTCATCTTACTTGTCTGACAAGGAAAATGATCAAATGAGCTTAAGTACCACTGCCCCTCTCCCCAGACATGTGTCTAGAGAAAAAGTTGCATTTTAATGGGGTCAGTTAGCTACTAGATTTTAAAAAATTCAGCTACAGAATTCACAAAACCATCAGCTTCAAGATGTTATGAACACAAAAGTTTTACTTTAGATGCAAAGTCTTACTGCAAAGCAAGATTATTAGGTGATGTAATAAGTGATCTGTGAACAACAGAAATGCATTTGGAGATGAGCCCTCTGAATCTGTAAACTTCACAAAAGTTAGACACATTGGGAAAAGCTGAAGAGGCACTTTAAAGGGAGTATTTGCTGGAGAAAAAGAATCCTCCATAGATATTTACACCTCATAAGATTTCTGATTCAGTTAACCTTGTTCAATACAAACTTGTCATTTTGCCTTCCAGAAAACCCCACCATTCTTTGTACTCACAGAGTACCACACAAGGCCTGTGGGTCAAGTCAGTGGCAAAATTCCCAGATATGCCAGCAAGACCAGGAAATGTCACATCACGTCACGTGTTTTAACTGAAAGAGACCCAAGGCCCTTTTTTTTCCATGTCCTTTTCATAAAGGAAAAGCCTCCTTCAGGTAAAACTGAAGAAATAATGATCTTTTATATGTCAGTGATTATTGCTGCCCTTTTTTTAACCCTTTCCCCTTCAATTGGAAACCACAGGAATAGAGTTTAGTGTTTGACAGCAGGGAAGGGGAAAACACTGTTGCATATAACTAAAAAGTAGGTAAGCATTCAGAAACTGCCATGTATAACTTTTTTGACTTTAAGAGGCAGCAATGTAGGAGCCATTAAATATCAGCTGGGCCACCAAGGGTAGTATCTTACAATATCAACCAGCCATAGAACTCGGACTTTACAATCATACTGAATAAACACCTCTGGATTTATTCCATATTTTGCAGCATGTTAAAAAATTTTAATGCCTCTGGCATGAAGACCCAGGCATCCCTGGTTAGGTCACTGTTAGGTCTTGTGATCCTGTTAGGTCACAAGAACAGAGGCTTGAGCACCTTCTCCAGGAAAGTCTGAGTAAAACACAACTTGCCTTTAGACCAGGGGGTACTGGCATCTACAGGCTCTGCTGACATCTGCAGTTTTTCGTTACACTTTGCGTCTGTTCTCTTACATCCAGGAGCAGAGTCCTCCTTTGGCATTGCACAGAGCTGAGAGGAAACACAGTCTGAACCTTGCAATGAAGAAGAGAAAGCAAAGAATGGCGTCTTGCATTAGTAGTTACAAATACTGAGGCAAGTTTTTAAATCCTCAGTGTCAAAAAACATACCTCTTTGCTTACGAGATTCTTTGATCTCTTGGCAGCGTTGTTCAAAATCTTCGTCCATTTCCTCCCTCACTATGGAATAGGCAGTGTCTCTCAGAGCACAGGCTCGGTGCCTAAGGAGACGATCTGAAATTTCACAGGCAGAGTTGAGTACTTCCTACCAGCCACTAAACTTTTTTGTTTACTTAGAAAGTTTTTTCTCTTGTCATAGGTAGGTTCTGAAAGGTTCTCAGTCAATCTTTTCGGCATGCCAACTTGTACGTTAATTATTAAAGCAAAAGCAGTGATTTCCAATCAACATGTCTACCACAATTTCATGCCCAGATAAGTTTATTTGATGCTGCAACATTCACAATCTGGCCAGAAATACTCTCTGGGATCTTTTAAATTATCTAATCCCACATCTACTGTACACAAATAACATTTATCAACTTGTATATTTAAATTTTTTTCAAATTAGTGATAAAACAACATCCTCACCTCCAGGATCTTTAGCTGGATTGTACTCTAAAGCATTGCTACAGATTAGATCAATGTCTTTTAGAAAGTCTCTTGCAGTTGGGTACTGGTGCATGTCAATCTTGGACAGAACTGTGGAGAGGTCCATGGGTTGTTTAATAACAGCATTGTAATCAGGTACCTACAAAGGAAATATATGTGCTCAGAGATTTAACACAGCAGCTACAAAAAATAATTATTTTCATAAAGTCAAATAAAGAACTTCTTAAAAAACCCAATATGACACATCCAAAGATGCAGAAATTACCCAATTAGTTTCTTGAAAATAAAAGGGCTATTTCAGCTGGCTTTGAAGATACAGACTAGAAGAGGGGAAAATGAAGCAGGGAGGTCAGAAGAATGTGTGGGGCAGAGAAGGGAACTAGCACTCAGAGTAGGGCTCACTTCACTTCCTTTCAGAAAATAACCACAAAAATAAGTTTCTCAATAAAGTCACCTGAGATTCTCTTTGTTTTTGGCAGCAAGAAAAAGGCTGCAGGAATTTCACCTTTGAAGCACCTGCCCTAGGTACCTAGAATGAGACAGCTGACCCAGAGGTACCAAATTCTTTATTCAGACAATGGAAGGAGCCTAATGACTGGTTCAGATGAGGACATCTATGTTTGCTTAGATTATTCAGATCTAGAAACCATAAGGAAAGGAAATAAGTCAGTGGACATTTGGGGAAACAGGGCCTTGTGGAAATGCAAAGCTGTCTTAAATCTTCAGCTGACTTGGAAGTATGTGCCCCAGCCTACACTTATTTAATGAATTAAATAAGAAGCATGTGGGAGGAAGAAAAAAACACAGCCTTTATGGCTGATCTTATACCAAGGAGAGTCCCCTGAGAACAGAATCTGAAAATCTGACAAATTGCTGCTGCTACTCCTGTTCTTGCAAGAAACTGTTGACAGATAATTAAAGAGCTTTAGGTTTTATTAAAACAGCCCTAGAAGTATTGTTTATAATTACAAAGAAAAAGAGAGCTCTCCTTTTTAGTGTTGTAATATACCTAAATATCAAAGCCTTTTCACAAGCAAACTTTGTTGGCATTTGATATAATTGGCACTTGGACTAGATGATCCTTGTTGGATGACCCTTCTAATGGAAATACTCTATTTTATGGAAATTTCTAATGGAAATAATGGAAAGTTTTAAAAGGTTTTAGAAGGAACACAGGGACTTCAGCAAACACTCAAATCACAGACATTTGAGTGACCCAAAGAGTCCAAAAAAGTAAAAGCAAAACAAAACTTCCCTTCCTGTATCCTGGATATCCATAATACTAAATGGGACATATATCACATTTTATTTTTGTAAAGACAGTTTATATATCACAGTTTATTTTTGTAAAGACAAAAATAAACCTTCCTAGAAAGGACACATGAACACCAAGGAGCACACACACACAGAGAAACTGTGAATACACACAGGTATAATGGTACTGCAGGTCAACATTAATTCACCTCCTCTGGGTCCACAGGCTTTGTGAATGCCCTGAAACGTCTGTCAATGACAAGCCTGTGAGTCACATCCCTTAAATAAATCCTCAGTTCACGCAAGGTATCCTCTTCCTGCTCCTCCAGTTGTTTTATTTCTTCCTCTGTCAGTTGTCGAGGCTTAGGTGGTGGAGCTACAGGCAGAACTTCCAGTGGCTGCCGAGCTTAAATTAATTGGAACATTTTAGTCAATTGATGGTACTCCAATACAAGCACATGAAAAATAACTGATAGAAAATTACCCCCAAAGGAAACACTGTATTGTATTAGCTGTTAACTTACTGCTACCAAAGTTTTATATTTTGAATATCCTCACCTGAGTTGTTTTTTGATGGAGGAGGTTCAGCAGCTTGCTTCATAACTAAGTCCTCAAAAAACCTTTTTCTTTCAGCACAGGTAGGCCACTGGATTTTGAAAACTTCTTCACTATCATTATTAAATAAAGCTTTTATCTAAAGTATAAGGAGAAAAGATATTTCAGATATAAGGCCAAACACATTTTTTACATTGTATTCCAAAACGTGAGTACCTTTCTAAACTACACTGAATACTTATCTGGGTAAGACAAGCTATATAAAGTCATCTTCTTGGCTTTAAAAGGCTAAATTTTCATAGCATTGATTTCACAGCATTAAATTAATTCAATTAAACCACCTGCTCTGAGGAATAATACTGTCTAGAGCAGAGGCTCAAAAAAAAAAAAAAAGGCGATAAACCTCTGAGAAAGAGTTGACCATCACCACTTCCAAGGCTGGTTTTTCTGTATTTACCTGCCTTTCTGGTCTTTAGCTCAAATCTCCATGGCAGCTATAGAGGGAGCAGGCAAGGTTCAACATACAAGTGCCAGCTTTTTGTTAAGGTGGCTTTTAAAATTTTATTTTTAATTAATTTAAATGAGGTGTCTAAAGTTGCATATTTAGAGGCTGTACTCTGTTTTTTCATTTCTATTAACAAAGGGTATGCAAGTAATTTCATTCCTTATTTTGGAAAGCATTTATTAACTGCACAAAAACTTTTGCTACCAAAACAAAATAATCAGAGCATCATATTCACATTTTGAACACCTTCCTTTAACACTCTAATGTTGTTTCTGAAATCCCAGTGCAGCTGAGATTTCCCCTCCCCCAGGGGAGGGGGGTAGTTGTACTACCACAAATGTCTAGTAAGCTCAGTAGGTAGTCTTACTAATTTTTTTTTAAGGAATACAACTAAAAATTGATTTCCAAGTTACTTAAATGGAAGTTGGACTTTATCTTTCCAGTATGTCAAGTTTTCACCTACCAGACATAAAAAGAAACTGAAATAATAATGAAATTATTTAAATTTGAAATTACATTCCATCAGTAACAGTGTGACCACTGTACTTTTTCAGTAAAAATCTTTCATTTTTCAGTAAAACAATCTTATTCCTATCTCAAGCACTGTATATTCTTTGCTAAGCACACACCTCACCATCTTGCAGTCAAACTGATTGCCTGAAGCGAATTTGTACATCTGTCTTATAAGGACAAGAGTGTGAGAAGGGTGAAAGAGTTGGGTTGAAGTCAATCTTTTTACTCAGAAAACACTTTAGACAAATGCTTTCAGCATTGTTTTGTCTAAGCAAGTTTTTAAAAGACTTTAAGAGGGTGTGGGTGCCTAAACAGTAACAGTATGAATTCACTTTAAAGTGGCACAGCATTCCCATGCTTCAAGGAGTTATAAACTAACAAGCAAAAAAGGAAGAGTAAAAAAAGTATTGATAAATACCTCTTCTGGGAGATCTCCATGTTTCACATCAGTTGTTGCAAGGAGCAGAACTGGAGCAAACGTTGGGATGTTCTGCAGTAGTGTTGTAAAAACAGCTTTCACTGTAGGTCCAACAGTCTCCCACCACAAAGGAATTTGTGGGACATAAATGATACTTGGTGCTGTTCTTTGAGCTTCTCGCATCAACTGGCAAAATGAAAGCTCAGATGAGAAAACTACATCCTGTAGAACAGGATACTAAATAACTACACATCAAACTATCCTATGAAATAGGAGTATATGAAGCTAAAACATCAAGACCAACCAATAATTTAACTACTCCTTAACAATAAGGTAAAATTTTCACTTTGACTCAGACATGGCTACACAGACAGAAACAGAGTTGAATCTCTGCCCAATTTCAAAACTACTTAGGTGTAAGAGAACTCCTAAAGAGCCTCAGCACTCAGCCAGTCTGGTGGTGTGCCTGAAAAGTAAGACCAAGTCCTTCAGCAAAATGTATTAGCCTGGAGAAACTGTCACACAACTGCAACTATATCAGTATCAGTTCAGAGCAGGCACATACCCAACACAGACTCTGGAGCACAGAATCAACAAACAAAGACCTATGTGAGAAGCCTGCTTACAATGCATCATTTCAAGCACATTTTGTAACAGGTGACCATTCTTTTGTTTGCCTGAAGAGCTAAATCACAAGTTCTTACTACCAAAGGATCCATCAGACCAGATGACATGCTTTGGAAGAGCACAAGCCACTGCTTACAGATGGCACCTCAATCACAGCAGACAAAATGCATCCACTGCCAGAGGGAAGTGACAAACTTCTCCATGTGCCCTCTTAGATTAACAATACTCAGAGTTCCTGTCAAAAGGTGGGAAGCACACATGGTATACCCAGGCAGTCACTACACAGGGTAGTTACATGTCCACAGATGCAACCATCACACAACAAAAGGAAAACTACTCCTCCTATGTGACAAACAAGCCATGGAATGTGTCTGTCTCCTACAGCTCTCCAGTGCTGCTGCTAAAGGTCAAAATATTTTAATACAGTGATGCCAAACAACAACATGTATTCCCTGCCTAAAACTAAAAATGAAGGAAACCAGCACTAAATATGGTTATATTTAATTTTCCTAGTGATGGAAAGCACACCAGTGCAACAATCTAAGTATTCTATGAATTTCAATTCCTTTACTGCATGTACTGCAGTGCTGCAAGCTGTATTGGTAAAAAAAGAAGCACTTTTCCCCCAAACGTTGAGTGTCCTACGAATACAATAAAAAATAGGTCTTCAAAAAGTGCATGATGCCATCAGGCTGATGCAGAGCCATCTACTGAGAGCACAGAGGCTTAAGAAGCAATGAAAACTTCCTGGATCCAACACAGACCAGCAGTATTTTTTGCCAGAGAGAGTGCTTTATTAGCAGCACCTCCCATCTTCCCAAGCTGCTAACACCCTTGCTGCTTGGTTTCAAAAGGAAAACATGACTATGTGTAACACCCTTACACACTATCAATCCACCTAGAAAAAAGGTGGATTTCCACACAGAAGTAAGCATAACAGCATTCTTCCATTAACAATGAACTGTGCTTATTTCACAAGTTTATATACAGTTTATGAGTCCTACCAGACTGATGAGAAGAAAGATACCTGTGCACATGTTTCTTCTGGGGATGTGATGCTCACAAACAAAGCAGGCAGGTCTAGTGTATACACAGGAAACTTCTCCAGGGCGTGGATTACTGCAGGTGCCAGATGAAAAGCCTGCCCACACCCTGGGTCTTCAACTAATAAGAACCGTGGCCTGAAAGATGTTGGCTGGCAACGAGGATTTCTACAACAGGAGGAAGAAAACAAGTTTAAAAACAAATGATCAGTAGGCACACAGATGTTGAAGTTTTTTCCTATATGTTTTTTTTTGGTATATACAGTCCATCTTCCACCAAACAACAAGCTGGTCTGTGATCAGGAAGACTATCAAAGCCTATTTTCTCAAAAACTGGTACCATGCCTCCACTTAGAAATCCTGCCAGTCCCCAGCATGTCTGACATTCCTTTAGCTGGGTTAAGTAAGAGCTGTTAAATCCTTCAGGAAAGCTGTCCAGCCAAATACACACACACAACTGGTCAGTGACCTGATAGGGGGCAGAACATCAACTCTTTCTTTTCTAAGCACAAACCAATCTGGGTCTCTTCACTCCATGTACACAACCATTTTCAATTGGTCTTGACTTTAAGTAACTGAGATCTCTACACCTGCCAAGTTTAGCTAAAATTTGGCTGTAGTGCCTGGAGATTGTGGTAAGGAAGAAGCAAACCAACATTCCTAGGAAAAAAAAAATAACATAGGCACTGAAACACATCAGCTGTATCTGAAGAAGCACAGAATTGGATTGGTTAAGTTACTTCTTTGGTTTCCTCTCTGAATTGTCTATTAATTTCCTAATCATCTTGTTTTATGAGCATGAAACACACTTGTGAAGAGGTTTGTGGGTTTTTCTACCTCAAGACTGTTGTACCTTCACTTGCTGAAGTCAAAGACCATAGAGACCAAGCTCAGCAGGTCATGTTTTCTGGACAGCACAGCAATGGAAAGGGAGAAGAATAACTGACCCAACAGTGACAACAATAATCTACTGCTTCAGCTGTTGATTTATACAATTTCCACAATAAAACATCAAAATATTAACAAACTCTGTAAGTTAAAGGTACAAACCACAACAGACACTGTTTTTCTCACAGTGTTTTAATATGCTGTTTTTCAGTTTTATTTCTGATTTAACAATTTTGGAAGGCAGAAGGGTAGAAGATGGCTACACAAATCCTTACGGTTTTTTTAAGCTAAAAGGGCAGACTGCATATTTTGGGTCTTGAACCTTTGGATTAAATTAACATGTTCTAATAATCTGTTTGACTTAGGCAAATAGGGCTGGGCCAGTCAGTTTGATGGGCCAGGGCAGTGTATTTGATTACAACATTAGTATGCAGTTGGATCTTCACACTTAATTCTTGCAAATATTGACCAAGCCCCACACCCCCATCACTCCATCCAGCACTTCTCACACCAAAACAGTTTACAGACCTGGACATCTTAAAAATGCAAACATAAAGGGGACAAACAAGACCTGTTTAAAGTGAGGAATTCTGCCTTTTCACGATCAGGCATTTTATGAGTTGGATTCTCTTCAAAGATTGATGGTGATTCCTCTTCACTGTCAATCACATCATTTCCTAAAATAGGATTTAAAGATGAGAGCTTTGTTGACTTTCCTGAATAGTTCAAATCTCACTCTTGCATTAATACACCTTTGAAATCAGTGCAGGAAACCATTCTCTTGTATTTCATTTGAAGGCAAACGCTGAATGCTGTTTTCTGAAAGGCTCATTCTACCACCTCATTCTGCACAGCGGCTACAAAGCTGTCCTATGTTCCACAATTTGCACCAGGTTTGTCTGTTGACATTAACTCGGGAGGTTTTTTCTTTGGAAAAAATTTCATTAGGAACAACTTCTGTACTTCCTAGACACCTGAAAAACCCAATGAGACCACTGCTTTTTGGAACAGGTTCTCCCACCAGATGTGAGGAAATTAAGTGAATGTAATGACCACAAACTTCCATTTGTCCAGAGCTAGTCAGAGTATAAAGACCCACACAACTTCTAAATAAGGCTCCTCAAAGATCACAAAAGGAGGAGATAATGGCAGATGGACAACAGAGAGGGGGCACAATTATTCATCTCCCAGCCCCAATGCTTTAATCATGTTGGTGGGTCTCTGCTTCTGTTTCATCAATGCAAACAATCCCAGCTCTACTGGGAGAACACTCTCCAGAGATTAGCATAGTAACTAAATATTCACAGACCTCCATTAACCAAGAGAGTGTATCAATATTGATTTGTTCTCACCAACTGACAAACTAAACCTGATGAAGGCTGATGTAGTTAGGAGCATGAGCTCACCTGTGCTATGGAAGCCAAGCCCTAAAGCACAACTACTAAAACAGTGCATATTGCAAGTCACAGCTCCCATCCAGCACTCTGCACATCCAGGTTATAAAACTGAACTGTCATTATGGCTGAGAGGTTTATGTGTGTTATTGCACGTATCAAAAGCTTTTGCTTTGGGAGAACTTTAAAAAATGAGCGGATGCTGTTGTTATACCTTGCTGTTGGTCCTTCTTCAGTGCAAGCTCTGCGTGGGGAAATACTCTCTGTAAGGCTTGTAAAATTCTCTCCAATGTGTTTTCTAACAGTGGTTTTAAAATAGGTGATAGTGCTCGCCCAGGTGAAGCCACGGCCCTCTGTGAAGCTGGAACAGTCCTCTGCATGGCCATGACAAAGTCCTTTGCTGTTATTTTAATCGAAGCGATGTCTAACTGCAGTTTCTCACTCCTTTCATAGATCTGAGGGTAGCGGCGGCGCAAAGCACAGAGAGCAGCTTCAGCACATAAGGCTTTAATATCAGCACCACAGTATCCTAATAAACAAAACAAGAATCAAATGTTTTGTCAGGATCAGGCAACACCAAAGTCACGGCCAAGATTTCTGAAGTGCAACAATGAAAGACTTTGCATGCAGCCAAAAATTAACAGGGTAAGAGGTAATTTAAAGAATTACTGCACTGTAGAGAAGTTTCGACATGTGCCTCACAGCCTGGTATCTTGCACTAAGGAAGCAGCCCCCTAGACAAAACTTTACTCCTGGGAAAAATGGACTGAACTCATTCAGTGTTCTGAGAAAAAACGAAAACCAAAAGCAGCATCAGTCTTGGTTTCCTCCCAAGACATGCCAGATGCGTCACTACTTGCTCCCCAGCAAGGCACAACAGCTCAAGTGCTGCCTGGAACAAGCTCCAGTTCCCCACAACTCAAGTTGTGCAGTAATCTACAGTGTTTTCAAACTCACCAACACATTTCTCAGCCAGCTCTTCAAGAAACTTGTCCAATGGCTTCAGGGTCCACTCTCGCGTGTGAATTTTGAAAATCTCTTTTCTCGCCTGAAAACAAAACACTTGCATTGCAGTTTGCCCTAAATTTTCTCTTAAAACAAACAACGCAAAACCGCCAAAAACCTCACACTAATACAAATACTTTTCTTATCTGCTAAACTCTGAAGTATTTTAAGGGTCAGTTAATATGCTCTGTTTTTTAAAGCAGGAAATTTCCTGGTTCTAAATTTGTTACATTAAACTCTTGCTGGAGGCTGCAATGAAGTAAAAGGCATTTACATCTTTCATAAAAAGTGAGTTTTCACAAGTGTGAGATCCAGAAGAAAATACTGTAGTAAAAAACCCCAAACTTAACTGCAAACAGATTTTTTACAGAAAATTCTCTCAAATTCAGCAAAATTTCATGGTGGCAGTCCCATTAGTTCATCAAATTTGCTCTTCTGACAGCTCATGGAAGGAAAACAGTCCTAGCACTCCATTCCCAGTTGCTGCTGTTACTACCAAGCAGAACAATAATTATGACTCAAATTACTGTCACTCATCCAGAAAATGTCAAATGCTGCCTATCCCCATCTCTGATCTTAGCAGGACTTTCACTGAAGTATTTCATGGTACAGACTAATTATGGCAGATTTCTAAAATTCTTCCACAGTGGGGAAGTGTGTATTAGATCTGTTTCTCGGCACCTCCTCTCCTGTTCCTGAGAGCAGATAAAAATGGGAGAAAAACGTTTGTGTTAAATGCACTGTTTAGTGCACTTTTACCAGCATTCAATTCAGCACTTTCCAGAAAGTGCTAAGAAAAAGAACTATCAGTGATAGCCAGAAAGAAACACTGCATTTCAGTTTTGCTTGCTACCCCCACCCACAATATTTTTTTCATTGCCTATTGTCATTGAACTAGAAGCTTCCCTAGCTCTGCACCTGTGCAGTGACTTCACATTTTTGTCCAAGTCACCAAAAAAGAATTCTTGTCTGGACACCATTTCTTTCAATTTCACAATGCTACAGCAGTACTCCTTAACTAATTCATAAAGTAATTTTTAAACATTTTGGTGAGTAGCAGCACCCCATTTTCTTCACTGGGTGCCAAGAACCCAAAACTAATAATTAGAGGACTAACTACCTATTACAACCATCTTAATGATACATATTCAGTGCCAGGTCTGCCCTCCACAGTACAGCACAGTCTCTCCAGAGAGCCCTCTTTTGTCCAAGTAGTACAATACTGAGGAGACCTTCACTGCTCCACAGTCCTGCTGTGTTGCAGAGTTAGTTACAAAGACAGACTGTGCCACCTTAAGCACTGAGGTTGAGTTGAAGTTCTGACCTCTTTGTTTGGCAAGCCAAAGAGAAACTCTCGATCAAAGCGTCCCGGTCTTCGTAAAGCAGGATCTATAGAATCCAGCCTGTTGGTGGCTCCAATCACCACAACCTCTCCTCTGCTGTCTAAGCCATCCATAAGTGCCAGAAGTGTTGATACAACAGAGCTAAGAGAAGAATATGGTTTTTACTCAGCAGTTGATTTTCTTTAGTTCCACGTAATCATCAATGCTCACTCAGAAAGGAAAAGCTCTTATTGATAAAACACTGACTAGAAAAAGACAAGTCATTATAAACGTAACAAAATAGATAAGGTAACAGACCTTGTGCTGTTAGTAATTAAAAACAATTCGCTAAGCTATTTAAAGATTATCTGAAATTAAGTAGTATTGAATTACAGGTGGTTTTCAGGATAAATGAATATGTCACATCAAGTTAAATAGGTTGTGGTCTTCTTTTCACAAACAAGCAGCAGCTTCTGTGTTGATACAAAACATGCCCTACCTATGAACTTGGTCTTGTTTACTGGACCGTACAGGAGCAAGACCATCGATCTCATCAAAGAAAATAATTGAAGGTCGCATCTGGTAGGCCTACAGTGAAAACACAGGAATATTGACATCAGGAACACAGCACTATTTGAAGAGAAATGCACAAACAACACTGTGGCTGCAAAGTCACTGGAAGTAGATTTTTCAGACTACCATCAGGGATTTCTACTCATTGATCTAAAGTAGTGAAGTGTCATGAGTAACAGAAGGCAGCATAGGTCAACCCACTGAGATGTGTGACAGGAAACAAATCACACCACTGGTTTTTTACAGCTATTTGGCAACCACCAAGAACAGAGCAGGGACTTAATTCAATTACAGGCTCTGGGAACAACCTTTGTTACCAATTTCAAAATAACCGTGCTTTCAGCCTGCATTTGTTTCCCTCTGATCAAAAGTCACCACTTCTTGAAACCTTCTATGCAGCTGTTTGGATTTTTCTTTCCTGAGGCAAGGAGCTGGGGGTGTGTGTTGCTTTGCAAGGTACTCTTGACTGCTTTACTAATTTTTCCTAATGCATCTCGAGACTTCAAGCCTCTAAAATGTTACTGAAAAAGGAAACACTGACAATCCCACTTCAATGGAAGGAGTTGACAAAAAAAAGAAAAAGAACTGTTCTTGACCACAGAAAGTTAGTCACAACTCAGAACACAATGCACATTTCACCATACCTGATCAAATAACAAACGAAGCTGTCGTTCCGATTCCCCGACCCATTTACTCAGGCAGTCAGCACCTTTTCTCATGAAAAAGGCTACTCTCCTGTCACCTTGGCTACATTCATTAGCAAGTGCACGAGCAACCAATGTCTTTCCAGTCCCTGGTGGGCCATAGAATAGACAGCCTCTGTAATTAAAGAAAAAAAAAAAAATCAGGTAAGAAAAATATCACACAAAAGTAGCTGTAGCCACCCTGATCCCTGAAGCACACAACTGTTCTCCCCTAAACAAAGCTCTCTTCATTGTTATACTTTTCAAGTTACTGAAACCAAAGAATCCAAAGTCCTATTTCAATATACCACGACTGAATGCTGATGGCCTAGAATATATTAATCTAACAATTAAATCTCTAGTAATTTCATTTCATAACACAGAACACATTCAGCTGTGTAAAAAGTGGGCAGATGCATTTTTTTAGCCCAAGCACAACGGCAAGGTTCTAGTTACAAGTCCAATCAACTGTAAAGCTAACACTGGAACTCCTGAAAAAAAGAGTTGGTGGAACAGACAATTAGACTTCCACAAAACAAACTGCAGTTGACTATCACTTACATTCTGATCAAGTCCACTTGTATGTAGAACTCAAAACCATTCCAGCTCCCCTTTTTGAAGGCAAGACACTTTTAAAACAGTCTCACCACACCGCACATCTTTGAACCTACATGTATGCTGGATTCTATCAATTTTTTAAAAAATTACTTTTTTCTGGTGCTAAAAAGACCTCAAAAGCATCAACACTTTAAATTTTGAAGCATGGAAACGTAATACTTCAGTTGAATATTTTGCTGAAAAGAGGTGAATTAGAATTTACAGTTTTAAATGGCATCCCTTACCTTGGAGGTTGAATTTTGAACCTTTCAAAGACTTCTGGATAAAGCAATGGAAAAACAACCATCTCTTTTAAAGCTGAAATGTGGTCAGCAAGACCACCAACACCATCAAATCGTACCTAAAGATGAAGACAACAGAACACGTTTTAGATGTGAAAGCTGTAACTTTGATAAGTTCTATCAAAAATTGGATGTCAGCACAAAGGAAACATTCATGCCAATTTTCAGACTGCCTGAAGTAAATCTGTAAGCCAAGGCAGTTATAAACAGCACGTTACAGTATGAAATGTTGTATTTCACAATTACTGAAAATGTCTCACTGACATGATCAAGTAAATACACTTACTGAACAATCTATTTGCACTGGATCAACATCAGCCAGACTGGCTCCGATTTTCATGCGATCTTTGTGAACTCCCTTTAAGTCACTTTTCCGAAAGTTGACAGGAGACCTGATTTGAATTAAGGAGAAAAGAAAGGCGCTTTCTAACTTAAATGTGGATTTTTGATTTTCTAACAATAACAAGTGAATGCAGAAGATCCTGCAATTGAGTGTAAACTTCCTGAACTGTTAAATATTCGTTCCAGATGTTTTATGTTTAATGTCCGTGAGAAAAAGGAAATTGGTCACTCCAGATATTAAACTGAATTATTTTAACAACTCTTAGCACTTATAAATATCCATGCCAGTCAACAGAGCATATGCAGGAATACAAGCTTAGAACAGGTTATTCCTTATATGCACACCATGGACTGACAATGATTCATGTGAGGAAGAAAACTGCCCCTCCTGACCCCCAAACAGACTAATACTTTTCAAACAGTTTTAACTTCAACATTCAAAAAGTTACAGCCCAAGATGATACTTATTCCAGTTGTTTTTAACATTATAAAGGCTGCCTATCACTGCCAGTCCTTCCCAAGGCTCCTAAAACCTGTGCCAGTAGAGTACTCTGAAAGACATCTGAGACATCAGGCTGAAAACGTATTTGTTAGACTGTTACTAAAATGGCTTTTCTGGAGCATTTGTTAAGAAACCAAATCTTTGTCATTTCCTCTGTAACATCCTTTGTTATAGTAGCTTTCTCTCTGAATCAGCTACTGTAAAGAAAAGGAGCAGCAGAATTTTACTTTAAGAAACTTCATTGAGGTGTTGCTACCCCCATTGCCACCTAGAAATCAAATTGCTTATTAACATAAATTCTAAAAATCCAGTTGTAGAGAGTCCAGTTACAGTTGTATCAACAGATATGATTGCCAGAATTTAGAAACTGAACAAGAGGAAGATCGTAACACTTCACAGTTAGGAAGATGTAAAGTCCTCCCAAGTAGTCTCCTTCCTCCCCTGTTCTCCAATTGCATTAACCTTCTTAAATTTCTGTTCTTCCTCTGCCTCTCAAAATCCTCTTCATCATCAGATGAGGAAGAGGAATCACTGCTGGGGACTGTGTGTCTCCGTCTGCAAACATTCAAACAAAAAAAATTAAAAAATTAAAATAAACACTAAGTAATATCAAAATTTAAGTAAACCCTATCTCAGTTTACTTTGAGATCTAGTAAATTTCCAGATTATTGTACTCCTTATGAATCTGATTTCAAACTACATTATGTGGATTTTCCTCATGACAGTAAAATTTGATTTTTATTAGGAAGGGAAAAAGTTTAAATAGTGTGCAAAGAAATTTCTTAACCAAGTTATTCCTCTTTTTGTCCACAAGCTCTCACACACAAATCAAGTTTCACTTAGCATTATGAATCTCCTCTGTGGAACACCAATCCTTTAATTTCAAAATCTGGTTTCAAAATTCCCTCCTTCCGTATCTGCCTGCTTTCAAGGATGTTAAATAAAGCGCTCCTATCTAGCAAGAAATGACATTCAACACTTGGAGGATGCTAAACCTATTTGTCATTACTACTGCAATTTTTAAGTTAGAATTTCATTTAGCATTTTTCTTGCTTTAAGTATAGTTTCATACAAAAACCTGAATTGGTTCCAAAGAGAAACCAGAATCAGTACCTGAGTGATTAAAAAAAAATTCATTAAAACTTCCATACTCTAAATGGCTTTTAGTTTTAAGAAAATAATTTGCATCCTTCAAGATAAAACAGTCTGAGATTTTCATAGAAAGATTTTGGCTTCAATTCCAGAACAAATTAATTCAGTTATACAATCTCATCATCACGACAAAAACTGCATTGTCTAATAAAATCTAATGGCTGGTAAAAAGGATGGGCTTCCCCTCAATATTTGTTTTCTTTATACCCTCAAACTATCACAACAATAACCATACTGTAAATATTTAATTACCATGAGTCCAAAAACCCTTGAAATCAGTATTCAGTCATGTGACTGATAGCACTACTGAGAACTACCACTAACCAAACTCATACCTGTTAGTTCCCTTGCATGAATCTCTCTGTCTGACAGGTGAAGACCTGTCTGAAAAATACATCTTACGTTGTCTTGGTTCTGTTGAAAGCAAAAAAAAAAAAAATGGAATAATGCTACAAACAACTTTAAGAGAAAGCTGGATACTAAAAGAGGCAGAGAATGGGACGTGTATCACCCATCTAGAAGTTCTGGGGAAGTTTCAAGGGTGGGGAGGAAGAGGTTGTTTTTTAAAATCAGTGCACAATAAAAGCAAAAACATACACACCTGAGTTTTAAGAACTGAAAACCACAAGAGGAAGGCCATCAAGCCTATTTAATTACTATTCTTTTAAGGATCCATAGGTAGTATTTTTATTGAAAAACAACAATAAGGATGCCAAAAAGCAAAGAAATAGAATGTGCACAGGATATATGCATTTAACAAAACTACAGGTAAGATATTTAAATAGAAGTTGAGTGTGTGCACATATTTTCAGTCTTAAAAAAACCCATAACACTCGCACTCCCATGCAAGAAATTGGCTTTTAAGAGAAGTTGTGCCTATAACCTACTTTGCAGTGGAGCTTGATAGCGCTCAACAGTTTTCCTCTGCCGAAAGGAGTAACGCTTGCGAGTGTCCTCACCATCATCTTCTTTGGCCTCACTCTCTTCTGAGGAACCCTCTGCACATCAACATTACATTGCACTGTTTAAGTACTGTTGCAAGTTGGATTAAATTCAAAATGCACTACATCACATGTATTCCCACCAGCCCACAACCTTTTCTGCTGTAAGTGCTTTGGACAAACAACAGCTTCTCTTTTCCTCTGAGAACCTGTTCTGAGCTCACTACAGTACAGCCCTAATCTGTGACTGTGGCTTGTAATGTCAGTAGCAGCACAGATTTTTTTTAATAGATGAAAAATATCCCGTAGTTCATCCCATCTCAATTACTAAACACAAAGTTTTTGGCTAGAGTACAGTCACGAAAACTTAACACAGACTTATCCAACAATGCTACCTTGATTGTCAGCTATTTCTTCATCAGTCCTTTCCATATCAAGGCTTTCCTTGAAAAAAAAAAAAAAAGAAACACAAAAGAACAGTCACAAATAAGCAGAAAACCTGTGGGCATATCTGGTGCCTATACAGTATCATCATTGAGGCACTCCATATACAGAGAAGATTTAATTATTGTACAGCACAAGAGAACAGGAACATCATTCTGGAACCCAGGATTAGTAAGATTAATAACAAGGGTTTCCACTCTAAGACAGCAATGCAGACCCAAACCAAAAAAAAGACCTATGAAAGCAGACCACAACAACGCTTAAAAAGCAAAGTGACTGCCAGTCAAAAGGACAGTGGACTAACTTAATTTAATAAAGCAAAATTAAAACAGAGGAAATATGACTGATGTCTATCATTTTCAATGTGAGTTCCTCTTGGGGAAGGGAAGTAATTTCCCTATGTGAAATACCCTACTTATACAAAACCAGCAAAATAAATCAGTATCTACTTCTTCTGTGTCGTGGAACTCCTCCAGGTCTCCCATCCTTCGCCGTCTACGCATCTTCTCCATGTCATCCATTTTTTGCAAGACTGCTTCGGCAGTACTAAAATACAGAGTTGACATATGAAAGTAAAAATAGGCAAGGACAGAAAAGGCCCATTTAGAAGAGCAAACAACCATCATATTTTAATACAGCGTGCACAATGCAAATCATTGACACTTAGCCCAATTTTTCAACACTACTTAAAAATAAGGTCAGATGTTTACTTTTTAATAGAGAGAATTGAGAACAAATGCACGAGTATTTGCAAACATACACTGTTTTCAGGTTTATTTTGCCCTTCTTGCTGAGCACAGTAAAAAAAAACCCAACTGTTTTAGTAGGAAAAAAGAATTCTGAAGATCACAGTAAAGTAACAAAGACATTATGGCAGTTTTTCATAGCTCTTAGGTTGCTCTGCATGATAGCATTGAGTCACTTGGTTCACAGCCTTTTTCAGACAACAGATTGCTTGTCTACACTGCTATTTAAATTTCATGTTGATTTTCAATGACTACTTATGCTAGACACAATGTCTTACTGCTGTTACACTTTGCAAATCTTTCAGAAAACAAATTTCAGTTTGGGCTTCACCAAGGGAATTAAGCCACATACAGGAAGAAACACTTGGATTGCTTCACTTTGCCAGGATCCAGCTTTCCTTAGTATCTTAAGTTAAATCTACTGAAAGTCACAACATAAACTGATTGTTTTGGTTCACAACATACAAACCTACCCAGACCATACATACCACACCAGGCTGCTCAAAGCCCCAACCTGACCTTGAACACTTCCAGGGAGGGGGCATCCACAGCTACTCCAGGCAACCTATTCCAGTGCCTCACCACCCTCACAGTAAGCAAGTTCTTTCTAACACCCGAACACCCAGATATAGCACATACATAGCAGCTCATAGAGAGCTTCAGCCTGACCAGTAAATGCAAGCAGCTCTTGCTGCCAGGAAAAACATTGTCTTTTCCTCATGTCAAAAGAAGGAGAAAGTCCCTAGCCAATATTTTGCCATAATACAAAGGGTTGCTAATAAGGCTCATCGTAGTAGCTTTGCAAGATGGTCAGAAAAGCCTCCTTACTTTGTTATGAGTTTGTCAAACAGAACAGATTCATTTGTAGTGGTGTAACGGCTCTGTCGAAGTCTGCAGCTGCGGCGAACCTCCAAATCCCCATTTTCTTCATGGACTTGCTCTGCAGCTTTTGCATCAGCTCTGGTCTTCAGTGTCCTGGACACTAAAATGTAATGGTACATAAAACTTTCTGTCATGGAAAACATGTCAGTCCCTTTATTTCACACCTGTCCTAGGAAAATGTAAATGCCTTTTATTTTAAAAATTTAAATACTGAATTGAAAGTTATTTTCGTGATCACAGCATTCAACTTAAAAGTACTTCTGCTTAAACTAAATATTTAAAAGTGTGATTTGTACAGCAGCTTTTTAGTAGACTGGAAAGCCAAGCTGATAAAAACAAACACACAGCTTTTGTTCCATGTAGGAGGCAAATTCATTCCAGTTAGCTCTCTGGAAAAGTGAAAACAACAAATGCCTACCTCTAAGGCGCTGTCCCTCCATTCATGTAAAATTGTATCTAATAGTTATTTTCTAAAAATTGCTTATGTGAGAGGTCTCTTCTAAAAACGCATGGTTTTGGTACACTGTCTAAAGCATGCATCATTTTCATTTTCTGCACCATGACACAAAAGCCCTAGAAGACAAGAAATGCCTCAAGATAAACTCCCAAAGAACTCAAAAATGCTTGCTTGCTTTTAAAGAGATCTGCCCGATATTTACCAGACAGCACTCTTTGCTCTGGTTCATGACTTGTACTATCATTAAAACTGTTAAGAGAGATCAGTGAGAGTAACAGATGTATCACCCAACATCTCATTTTAAACACAGGTAGGTTTGATCTCATCCCCACCAACTATAAAACTAACTTTGAGCTCAGTAAATAATAATTTACATTGCTCAAGAAGAACTTAAGTTACTATACACAAAGTGCATTTTGGGTCCCCTCCCACATGCAGCCTGCAGCTGGCATAATGCTCCCTGGATCTTCCCAGCCTCACAGCACCAAGCCTGCTTGTGTACTCAGCATGGCAAGTGAGTTCAAAGGTGAAAAGCTCAACTTCAGGGACACCTTCCCCATGCCAGTGTGCATCTCATGACTGAATCACTTTATAACTGACTTGTGTTACAGTACTGCAGTATCCCCTCCTACCTGGAAGACTGATTTACAGTTAACATGTAAAGTTAACCAGTTCTGCAGACTCCAGAAGATCACTGACACAAAGAAACATGAGCTAAGAAACAGATTCTTTAACATCTAAAAAATCAGAAATTCACACTGCATTCTTCCCAAGCCTGAAAGGAATTAATAGCATCTCCTCCTATTTGCAACTACTTCTTTTCATAAAACTCAGTGAAAATTCCTATCTTTGATGTATCTATTCTCACAACTTCAGGTGATTTTGGCTGATGAGTTCAGAAGTTTTTGGGGCCAAGTTAAATGGACAAGGTGACCAAATGCAACCCTTCTCAGAAATCTGGCTAAAAAGGAACCCTAAGGAATTATCTCTACTTACCTTCTTTATAGGCTTCCTTTTTTGGGCCTGATTTTGGCTTTGCCAACTGCCTACATTAGGAAAGAGAGGAGAAGAAAGGAGAACAGAATTAGAAGTATTACAAGTACTGCACAAAAGTATTGAATCACATTGCATTGCACATTTCCCCCTCAGCACTGGCGAACTCTAATCTGGTACTCCATGTCATGCAAAGAAAAGCCTGTGGACTCCAGGGAAGACTTGGATCCCAAGACTTCTGTGTACCATATGCACACAGCTCTCTAAGGACAAGTATTTCCCAGCTTGCTCATCCTGATGTCTCAATAGGGCAGGTAATATCTCAGTAACCAAAGTGGAGGAGAGGTCTCAAAGGACCTGGGAGGAGCTACATGTCTTCTATCGAAGCAGAACACTTTTACTAAAAAGAGTGATTCTAGTTCTAAGGCACTGGCACTGACATTAACATAGTCATTTTCCCTTGTGGGTTTTTAGCCGTACATTTATCAAGATGTGACTCACTGTGCACATTTTCACTTTTCCTTTTCATTCTATGACTTGAATAGAGACTGAACACCTAGAAATACAATACCTTGAAAAGTGTCGATTGACATTTTCACTTAATATTTCCATGCTTTTGTCAAAGCTGGAGTCTGAACAGTGCGGCATGTTTTTTCTCATGGATCTCAAACAGTGTCCATTGAAACATTCAATGTTGCCAGAGGAAAATTTCTAGGAAAAGGAGGAAGAATGTATTTATCTGAACCACTTATATTGCCTCATTTGATCAAGTTTAGTCTGTTACGCTCCTGATTCAAGAGAGTTGCAACTAATGGCAGGTAAGCCTCAAACCACTTCTGCACCAAGAAGTAGCTCTGATAAAAAAAACCCACACCAGATTTCAAAGAAAACACCCAAAAGCTTTGATTTTAAACTTCGTTCAGTGACCCCAGTAACCAAAATCTCACTTATAACATGCAATTGTTCCACCCCTTTGGGAAGGGCCAAAAATTACACTACAAAAAGAGGGACTTGGGGAAAAAAAAAACACCCCAAAACAACAACCAACCAAACAAGCAAAACAATAGAGAGAGAGGAAAGCCCCTCTACTTGCTTTGGATCAGCTGATAGACTGTGTCACTCCTTGTCCCTGAAGGGTCACCTTTAGGTGAGCTTTGTGCCTCCCAACTGTCTTGGAGCAGACCTGGGAATATTTACTTAGATCTATTGCCAGTAGATCTCTGTCACTATTCCCTCTGTAAGAGCACACATTAACACCCTGTAGTTGGTGCATTTACCACCAGCAATTCAGAATCTGCTTTCCTGTTGTTTCAATTACCTGCACTGTTTATGAATCTGGATCTGGTAAGTTCCTACTGAACTCAGCCAGGCTGATGGTGTCCAATGAGCTATAATCAGAATTTAGGCCCACCTGCACTCAGCTCTTCTGATCTCTGAGGAGCAGCTGGAACCCAAGGGGGTTCATTTTCTGCTAGATTTCTGTATCTTCAAAGCAACGGAAAAACTCCTAGTACTGGGATTAAAATCTTTCTGGAAGAGTTTTCCTCCTGTCTTAGCTCCATTTATAATGGCATTCAGAGGGATATAAAAAGAATTCCTTCAGGAGGGTAGCATTTATCCACAGAAAACCAAAGGGAACTCAAGATACAGTTCTTCATGGCTGTTCATCTTGCTCACATCACACTGGTGTTTCTGCAAGGAGGACACTATTGACTTTTACAGTGTGAGGAAAGCTGTGATGACCACTGGAAGCAGCTTGTTCCATTTACAGCCCAAGGTCTCATTACGAGTATGCCAAACTAAATCTCACACTGAAAACGGCAGAACACAGAGCAGATTATTCTCCTTCTTCACACTAATGTTACCAAGAGGTAATTCCACTCATTGATGGAGATGAGTGAAGAAGGACCACAAAGATGTCATGAGGTTATGCAGGGAGAAAACTGCAAGGGGCAAAGCCCAAACAGAATTTAATCTGACTACTGCTGCAAAAGATAACACAAAACATTTTTACAAATCCATCAGCAAGAAAAGGAAGACTGAATAGAATCTCCATCCTTCACTTGATGCAGGCAAACATAAGACAATGGATGAGGATAAGGCAAAAGTACTTTGCCTCAGTCTTTAACAGCAAGACCAGCAGTCCTCATGGTACCCAGACAGGGACGGAGAGCAGAACGAAGCCCCCATAATCCAGGAGGAAACACTCAGTGACCTGCTACAGCACTTGGACACCCACAGGCCCCAAAGGGATCCCACCCAAGGGTGCAGAGGGAGCTGGCAGAGGAGCTTGCCAAGTCACTTTCATAGAATCATTAAGGTTAGCAAAGACCTCAAGGACTGAGTCCAACCTTTGAATGATCATCACCTTGTGAACAAAACCACAGCACTAAGGGCCACATCCAGTTATTTCTTGAACACTTCCAGGGGTGGTGACCCCACACTTCCTGTGCAGCCTGTTCCAAGATTTAACCACCCTTTTTGGGAAAAATTTCATCCTGA
>JANPWX010000019.1:5387190-5435764 GCA_024734555.1 Trochalopteron elliotii
GTTAGCCCGAGCCACCGGCGGTGCCGGCGCGCCTGCAGGGTGATCCCACTCCTGGGCTCGTTTCTCGTCACGAGAAATGAAGTTGGAGGGAAACAAAATAAATAATCCATTTTGTGTTTTTCAGCGAAGAAAATGTTTGGAAGCTTTGTGACTATATCAGGAGTCAGAATCGCTACCCTTTAGAAGAATTTTATGCTGTTTTCATATCCAATGATAGGAGGATGGTGAGTTAATGGGATGTGATCAGAGTCAGCTGTGGAAAGGCTCGGGCCTTCAGAGCTCAGCCCAGTGTAGGTGAGACATGGTCCCAGCGATTTCGGCCGCAGAGCAGTGTTGGGGAGTGAGCCTTTAGCCCAGCCTGTAGGTGAGATACAGTCCAAACCCGTCTTCTAACTCACTTTGGCTCAGAGGTGTGCCAGCCACACCGTATGAGATCTTTTAATTATGCACTGCATTCAGGAGAGTGGAATGAGGCATGGTGTTCCTGAGAGCTGTGGGAGTAATTCTGTCTGTAATCTGTCATTTTAGGAGAGTAGTTATCTTTACAAAATCACAGAACTATTAATAAGGTTGGAGAAGACCTATCAGACCATCAAGTCCAGCTGTTAACCCTGTACCACTATGTTCACCATTAAAGCATATCCCCAAGTCTTTTGGATGTTTCCAGGGATGGTGATGCCATCACTTCTCTGGACAGCTTTTTTCATTGTGGCCCAGAATAGCGTCTCCAATTTCATGCTCCTGAGAGAGAAACTAGAAAAAAATTTCTTACTGCAGCACAGATGTAAGCTGAGGAAGTTGATAGGTTAGCAAAGAACTAACCAATTTACCTGAAATGAATCTGTATTAATCTGAAAGATTTTATTCACTTCAGATTCGTTTATAACTTTCAGATTCCACTCTGGAAGCAGAAATCTGGTTATGGAGATGAGCCTGTTGTCTGGGTAAGGCATTCATTACTCTCAATAATTTTGAGTGTGTGCCTCTGTAGTTGACAGCTGCAGGATCACACATGGGCATGTAACAAACTGGTCCATCTGAACATAAAGGAACACTTTAGCTGGAGCAGGTTGCTCAGAGGGGTTGTGGAATCTCCATCCTTGGAGATTTTTAGAAGCTATGCAGACAGTCCTGGGCAGTTGGCTGTAGGAGTCTCCTTGAGCAACAGGTTGGACCAGAGGACCTCCTAAAGTGCCTTCAAACTTCACACACTGCATAGTTTTGCATTAATATTTATAATTATTTTATAACAGATTTATAAATAGCCTAAATCTGGTGCTTGTTTGCACCATCCCTCATAAATTAATAGCGAGACAGTCAGTCAAACCTACAGATGACAAGTCTTAATTATTGTAAAAATGCATAATGGATTTGTGAAAATTATTACCTGGGTATTGAGAGGCTTCCAGCCCTGTAGAATTGTAGGTAGATGACTGTACTCGTCAGAAGTAGATGGATGAAAATATTTATGTAGACCTGCCAGATGACAGAAAGATATAAGCTATATATCTATTCGAGTGTCAGCAGTTAAACTGACCCATAAACAGTGGCTTTGAAGTGCCATTTGATCAATTAATGTAGTTCAGTAACTGCTGCTGCAGAATTCCTTGGTATCATTATAGAGTCTCTTCGGTTATCTGGCACAGAAAAAAATATTTCTTGTGGCAATTTCTGTTTCTGAAATTCTGCAAAGTAATCTGCAAACTTCTGAAGTTTTCTGATTTCTGCATCATTCACTTTCTTCCAAAATGTTGGTATCTTTACAGTACAAAAAAAAAGTTTAAAAAGAGATCCAAGTTTTACAAAGATGACCTAAAAGGGAATAGCAGAGTCAGGAAAGGCCATGGCAGAATGTGGATTTCTTGTAAAAAATCATGGATTAAAATGTCTTTTAACTTCAACACTTCAGTGGATCACAGGTTGTGTAAAGCTTGTAAGCTAATTTTTCTTATAATCTGTAATAGGTTTTTCTCAATACTGTTGAATACAATTGTGTATGTGTATTGGTCTGGTGAAGTATATTGCCCAAATCTTTTTCATTCAAATTTCTTTGTGGTTTTAATATTGAAAATGTCAAAAAGACAATGCTCAACCCTTTTTGTGAGTGGGTTCAAAGTAAATTTAAGTAAGTTGTTAAGGGCTACCTTCAGTTTAATTTTGGAAGACAGCAGTGTACATCCCTGACACCTGGTGTCAGTAACTGCAGTATCCCCAAACTTCCACCTGGAGTAAAGGAAGGAGTAAAACTGAACTACATAACGCAAATGTCTTGATAAAATAGTTGTCTTGAAAACGTGTGATGTAGTACCCACAGATATTTTTTCCCAGCCTCAAGAGCTGCTACAGGAAATTGTCTTACTCCTGTGGTGGTCCTGATCTGAGCTGTGCACTGGTTTTTCAGTGGTGTGCTGGTTTTTCAGGTGCTTCTGGCAGCTGAACACTCGACACTAAGATTCACAGACCGTGTTACTGCAACAGGTACAAAATCTCTTAATAGAAGAGATCACTGGGTAACTTTATTGTTAACCTATCATTTTATCTTGTGAGTTTATTTATGACTGGGTCTAATAAAAAAGTGCCTAACCAAACAACTTTTGTTGTTTGCTGGGGAACACAAGAGAGATTTTCTGTTTTTTTAGGATTAGTGTACACTTTAGTTTGCTGTCTTGGCTTAAATCAAAGAAGGCTACAAAGAAGTGGGAAGAAAAGCAAGGTTTCTGGAAGAGCAGATGGGCAACATAGACATTAGGAAATCTCTCTTCTGGTGCTGGAAATGTTACAGGCTTAATATTCAAGGACAGCAAGCAGGCTTTAAAAAAAGGATCTGAACTTATGCTTTTAGGAATGTTTTTTATTCCACTCTCTTTACCAGTTTCTCATTAATTGCTGTTTAACTAATGGCAATTACCCTTCTTCCCAGGACTACCATGTTATTCTGCTTCATGTTTCCAGCGGGGAGCAGAACTTCATTTATGATCTTGACACAGTGTTGCCGTTTCCGTGTCCCTTTGATGTGTACAGTGTGGAGGCCTTTAGGTCGGATGACAGCCTTCGTCCAGAGTTCCACAGGTGATGACATGAAATAGAAAGACTGTGGATGTTATTGCATGAAATCGAAGTTGAAGTTCTCTTTGTGTGTGCATAGTGACAGAAATTTCTTTACTCCAGTAAAATAAATGCACTGTGTTACTTTTCTAAGGCTTTTTACCTTAGTCATCAAAAGCCCTTTTCTTTCCTACTGTAGCTTCACAACTTGGTCCAACATTGCTGTTTTGTGTATTTAGTAACATTAGTGCTCCTTGATGAGAGGAAAGTGTTCTTATTCTGTGTGATTAGTGCAGTATTGTGTATATGCATCTTTTAATACAATTTTGCAATTTTTTTTAGAAAAATCAGGATGATTCGAGCAGATTTGTACTTGAAGACATTTGCTTCAGACAGGTCTCATATGAAGGATGCAGATGGGAAATGGCAGAAACCTCCTCCTCCATACCCTTGCATTGAAACTGCAGGTGAGCTCCTAAAACTCCTCCTTCCTGCTTACAGTGCTGAATGGAATAGTCCAGGATGCACATGGGAAATAAGTAACTTCTATAGCATTTTTCCAGCCTGTTTAATTACTTCATATGGGAAAAAAACAGGGCTATGAAGCATTTGGTACCCTCTTTTTTGAACACATGGTCTAACATGTCTTCTGGCATTTACTGGTATCAAACATTCATAAACTGAGCAGACAGTAAGAGCTAAGTAATACTGTTCTGTTGTTACAGTAGGGAACTGAAGCAAACAGGCCAAATAACTTGCTTAGGGGGTCACAAAGTTTTTCACACAGTGATTATACCACACTCTAGCACACAGATCCCATTCTGACAAAGTAGTGTTGGCAGGAAGAAGTTTTCAGGCTCTGCTCAGTGTGGTGGGTTTGCCTGCATGAAATGTCTGAGGTTTCTCTACCAGGTGAGTGGACCCCAGGATGTTTTAAGTCCAGTGACTTAAAGTTTGCAAGTTTTTCCCTATGCCTTAAGCCTCTTTTAAGTGATAGCCTAGCTAATAGCCTCTGGGCCAGGCAGAGAGAGAGGTGAAGACTTGGCATCTGTTCTGTAGAGCTGCTTAAAGCATTCTTATCACACAGTACTTCAGCTTATGCTAATCAAGTGTTCTGCAAGCTGAGTAGCATTTGCCATGTGTGTTTTTGTTCTCTCATTTTCTTCCAAGGAAAGCATGGTGACATTTTGCTTTGAAAGAGTTTCCATGTTATTGCTCCACATGTTTGGTTTTGTTGATTTTTAGTAATGCAGCGCTGCTATGTGTTTATGTTAGAGAGGGGAGGGTCAAAGAAACATGTTCTGTCTTTAGGTTCAAGTGGTTTTAAGTTGATGGGAAATGAATTCTCAGTCTTGGCTTTGGCATCTAAGGAAGCTTGGTGTTTCACATGAGAGTAGAAATGAATTATGAGAGTGAGCAGGAACACAGACATATTCTTTGTTATGAGGCTTTAGGTATTTTCTAGACAATCCAGGTTATGAAGTGCCTTGAATTCTAACTCTTGGTTGTTATTTTCAGCAGAATTTTATGCAAAGGTATTGTAGGGAGTGTAGGATTCCTGAACTACAGTGAATGGTTCTCTGTTAGCTGGAGCGTTGTAGCTGCTGAGAGCTTTTTTGTCTGTGGAAACCTTGTTGTTTTGATAACTCAGAGCTAATGAGAGTGTGAGGAATATAGATGAGGTCAAACCAAGAAAGCCAAAAAATTCTATTCAAATCAAAAGAGTATAAAACCATTACTTGTAGTAAGTTACATAATGACTCAGACAGTTGCAGATGTTGTGTACGTGTATCTCTAGTTGGAGTAAATGACTCCATAGCTGCAAACCCTGGAACTCTCCCCTTGCCTGTCATGTCTGGCTGAGTTTTACCTCACTGCTGGGCAGCAGCCACAGGCCTCAGCCAGCCTCCAGATTGTCTCTGTGATGCTGGTAGATAGTGAAGGATATGTAGCTTTTACTTCCTCTTTTGCTTTCATTCTTTGCTCTATACCTTGCTATGCTGAATGAAACGTCCATAGGACATCCAGTCCACCAAAACATCTGCCAGAAACAGGGATTTCTCAGGGCTGTGTCCAGTCTGGTCTTGAGCACCTCCAGGGATGGTGATTCCAGCACTTTTCTGGACAGTATTCCAATGTTTGACCGCTGTCATGGTAAACAAAAAATGAGTAAAAAATCCCAGTATGTAATCTAAATTACCCATACTCCAGCTTGCCTTTTTCATTTCTTGTCCTGTTGCCAGGCTCCTCCAAGAAGACTCTGGCTCCACTGTCCTGCCTCTGATCAGGTAGATACAGGCAGCAGTAATGTCTCTCCATCTTCTCTTTTTGAGACTGAACAGACTCAGTTCTCTGAGCCTCTCCTTGAATAAATGTTGCCTGTGCCAAACAACTTGATTTTCCTCTTCTGGGTCTACTTCAGCATGTCCATGTTTTGGGGTTTTTTTTGTGCTGAGGAGCTCCAAATGGACACAGTATTGCAGCACTGTGCACATGTGCTCGGATCTCCTGGTCAGTTGGCTGAAAGAAATTTGTTACCCTGCACCCACTGAAGGTGAAAAGTCATTCAGTAGGGAGCTCCAAGGTCTGAGTCACAACAGGGCTAGATTGTCTCAGACCTAGGACATCTAGTTCAAGTTGTCTTTCATTTAGTACCAGTTCCTCCAGCTTTACTTTTTGTCTTCCCTTTGTATTCACTTGAGATACTTTATAATGATGCATGCTTCAACTTGCAGAGTGCTGTGAGTCTGTGGGGAGTCTGGGTCCAACTGTAATGCCTCAGCACAGTTTTATCAGGCATAAAGCTGCCTTATTTTTAACTTGATGTAAAACTGGGTGGCAGACCTTTTGTTATCATAAAAGAGCCTGGGGTATTAGTGTTGGTGTCCATGCCAAATTCCATTGCAGATAACTGTTTTCTCCCTGCCGTTTCACTTAGATAGAACATTCTGCTTTCCATGTTGATTTGTGTTTGCTTAAGATTAAATTACTTAAATATTTTGTGTTAGAGGTGACTGCAATATAATGGCTGACAGAACTGACCCCCTATTGTTTTAATACCAATTTATTTGTGAGGCACGTTTCTATCAGAGTGGGTTTGTTTTGGTTTTATCTTTTTTTGCTTTCATTTAGGGTAGCCAAATTCCTAAGCTTTTGAGAAGATGCAAGGTTTTTATATTCCTTCTGTTTCCTATATGTCTTCTTTGATGTTTGTGTTTGACCCTGCCTGGATGCCAGGTGCCCACCAAAGCTGTTCAATCACTCTCACCCACAGCTATACAGAGGAGAGAAAATGCAATGAAAACTTGTGAGCTGAGATAAGGATGGGGAGAGATCACTCACCAATTACTGTCATGGGCAAAACAAACTGGACTTAGGGAAATCAGTTGAATTTATTACCAATCAAAATCAGAGCAGGATAATGAGGAGCAAAATAATTCCTAAAAACACCTTTCCTCCACCCCTCCCTCTTTACCAGTCTTAGTTTTATTCCCAATTCTCTACCTCCTCCCTCCCTGCTCAGTGGGGAATGGGGGTTGCAGTCATCACAGGTTGTTTCTGCCACTGCTGCTCAGGGAGAAGAGTCCTTCCCTTGCTCCAGTGTGGGGTTCCTCTCATGCAGTCCTTCATGAACTTCTCCAGTGTGAGTCTATCCCATGGGCTGCAGATCTTCATGAAGCTCCAGTGTGGCTCCCTTTCCACAGGGTGCAGTCCCTCAGGAACAGGCTGTTCCTGCATGGATCCCCCACAGGGTCACAAGTCCTGCCACCAAACCTGCTCCAATGTGACTCTTCTCTCTGTAGGTCTGCAGGTCCCTGCCAGCAGCCTGTTCCTGCATGGGCTTCCCATGGAGGTCACACCCTCCCTTCAGGCATCCACCTGCTCCAGCCTGAGGCTCCTCCATGGGCTGCAGGGCACAGCTGCCTCACCATCATCTTCACCATGTGCTGCGTGGGAATACCTGCTCTGGTGCTTGGAGCACCTCCTGATCCTTTTTCTTCACTGACCTTGGTGTCTGCAGAACTGTTTCTCCCACATACTCTCACTCCTCACTGACCACAATTACTTCTGTGCTGTTGCTTTTTTTAATTTCTTAAAGGAAGAGGTACTGCAACAATCACTGATGGGCTCACCTTTGCCTGAGGTGGGTCCATCCTGGAGCTGGCTGGCACTGCCTCTGTTGGACAAGGGGGAAGCTTCTAGAGAAGCCACCCCTACAGTCCTCCCCTGCTACCAAAGCCTTTCAGAATTTAATTAAGCAATCTCAATCATTAACAAATTAAACATTTTTCTCCTACTAGTAACTCAAAGGGAATAAATCTTAAATTGTATTTGTCCTGTTCATGGGGTTGCAAAATAAATCATCAAAAATAAGCTTACATGGAGTCATAAATTCCAGTCTATGCCTAAAAAAGTTGAAGCTGGCACAAGGTGACTTCTTAAAGCATTTTGCTAAAAGACAACTCCAGTCCAACCAATAAAACAATAATAATAAAAAAACCCTCTCAGACTCCTCAGTATCTCCTCAGCATTCACACGCTAAGCATTAGCCTCTTGGAACTGGCTCTGCTCTAGCTGATTCCCAGAGTTAGGCCTCTGTGTTTTTTACTGGCATTGCTCTGACCTCTGTTCTGCTCTGCTGCCATGGAGGCCAGGGGAGGCTGGCCAACCTAACTGGCTGCACAGTGCTTTCTCACCTTGTCCTGTCCTCAAAGCAGCTCTGCTGGAGTAAACATACCCAAGCTGCAGCACTTTCCCCTGGTCCCACCTGTTTGCCAGTGACCTCCTGTTAAAAGAAAACAGGGTATTTTGTTCAAATTAGTAAAAATGAAGAAAATGTGACTTGGTGAACAGATTAATTATTCTAGAGCTGGTGAGCCCAACCTTGGATTTTCTTTTAAATTTTCTTTCCACAAATTAATGAGGTCTGATTCTGTTTAGTTTATGACTCGGGATGAGATCAGCCCTCCTTACTGCAAGCCTGTGTAAGGTACATCTTGCTCAGTGCATTTCAAAATTACTCTGAACAGATGGTCATATGGCTTATGTACAAGTGTTAGCAGCAACTCTGCCACTGAAAAGCACTGGTTTGAATTTAACTTCTCCCAAGGTGTTTGGTAGCACACTTGCTGGGTTGATTCGTAAAAGCTTTTTGTTCTTTTTATTATTAATAAAATCCCTGGTAGTCAATAATGATTGGGTTTTACTTGGGTTGTTTGTTTTTTATGTTGAAGAGCATGAGTAGGACAGCTGAGCAATTCTGGAGACACTGTGTATCAAACATACATGTAACAGGAAATCTGTTAGACAGAGGCCCAGCAGATGTCTGCAGTTGCTTTCTGTATCTCCTCTCTGAAGTGGTGGCAGGATCCTAGTGGAAGTGAAAAGACACTGATAGGGATACAAATAGCTCCTGTACACTTCCTGGAAACCACCTGCTGTTCTCATTTGAGAACAAAACTCCAGTCTGTCAAGTTAGGTCCTTACTTCATAAGCTTTTGTGGAAGTAGTGCATCAAGTCAGATAGATACAATAAAGGCACAACTAAGAAATACTTAAATTCCCAGAGTGGCTTGTTGAAATTGGACCACTTTCTGTAAAAGGTAGTGTGTTTTACATTGAGATCAACCAGGATGGTTTGCACAGTCAGTTATATCTCAGCTGTGAAGACAGCAGCCCCCCAGCTGAGAGTGGGAAGAGTCCTTCTGACTTATCTCCCTGCTCAGACATGGGAGGAGGATCTGAAGAGAACTGTAAACACCTACTGGACATCTGTGAAGAGTCCAACTTTCTTTTAGGTGCCCCCAAGGTTTTGGATCTTGGAGGCTTTGTTCCGAATTTCCTTGCTTCCAGCAGCCCTTGGGCAGTTTTTGTTATGCTGAGTTAGCCCAAGGGCTGTGAGCCAAGCTGAGGCTTGGCTTAAATGCTGCTTTCTAACTACTGTTGGAAGAAGCCACAAGTATCATGGCTAACAATGTCTGAGATCGTGCCTGGCCTTTTATTTCATCCCTGCACAGAGTAAAAGTGGCAGACTTAATTTAAACAAAAATAAAGTTATGCAGGAATCCCAGAATGGGCCAGATAGGTAGGTCTCATTTGTGGGGGGTGTGTGTAACAAAGTGTGTTTGGTCAAAGAGGAAGATGAGCTCTAAACATGCACAAATGCAAGCTAGTATAACAGTCACAGCACCTGAAGAGGACTGCAAGGGTAATGTAAATCTGAAAAGAAAATAATTCTGCTGCTATTGGTCTTGTAAAAATGTTGTAGGATACGTGCTCCTTGCTTTTGTGGAGATATCATCTTGGTTTGCCAGCTGTGGCATCCGGATGTATCTTTTGTAAATTCCCCCTTGTCCAACAGAGCCAGTGCCAGCCAGCTCCAGGAGGGACCCACCTCAGGCGAAGGCTGAGCCCATCAGTGATTGTTGTAGTACCTCTTCCTTTAAGAAATTTTGAAAAGCTATTGCACAGAAGTAATTGTGGCCAGTATGTCACTCTTATCTGCTTCAGGAGGAGGACTTCGTGGTATTCTCATACATTTTTGCCGAGCTGTTTCCTAGCGCTGTCAGGTCTAACACGGCATGCACGGCCTTCAGATAGAGCCCATGAGGAAAGAGCAGCATCGAGGGGCTGTTATTACACGGATAAAACGGGAGAGGTCTCACCAAGTTTTTCCTTGTGGGTATCTCCCGTGCTGCTCCAGTGCCATCTACCGACAGGTTCTTAGGGCATCGCTCCTCACAGGAATGGGCTTGTTTGCTTTGGTAAAACAATCCGACACAATCCTTCTGAAGTTAGAGAGTATTTATTTTTCTCCGGGCATTGTGATAACAACTTCCAAGCTGCGAACAGCAGCTGTGTTTGTAACTACTGGAACAATCTCCTTTGGACTGCTTTACCATTCACAGAACAGTTTTTATTTTGAATTAATTACTTTACTATGCTCAATGGACATAAAGCAGAGATTTATTGATTTATTTATTTAATCTTAAAGTATATGAAGAATCATGTTAATTTTGAAAAGCCATCTGGGAGGAAAAGACAAGTTTGGAACTGAAAAGCAGATTTAGCAGTCTACCAGCAAGCAAGAGCTGTTATCCACTACTAATTTGTTCTTGAGCTATGACAGCAAATTGCTGAGCTTGTGCTATTTTATTAAATTCCCACATAGGCAGAAATTGTCCCTGTTCTGCCAGACTCACTTCAGCAGTAGGACCATACTTGGCTGGACATAAGGATTTTCCATATGCAGAGTTCAAACAGGTTAACAAGAAAAGATTTAGGGGCCAGACCTTAGAAGAGGTGAGAGTTGGGATTAGGCAAATCACAAAGCTGTGCTCTAGTGTAGACATGGTGCAAAACAGAGACCTTCAGGGGCTGGATTATGCCTAGGACTCCTGGGTCTGGGGTTCCTGAATATCATCTTCCTTTCCTTGCTTACACTGTCCATAATGGTAAGCCTAGTTACCCAAACATTTTGCAGCTGAAGCAAATTCCATCCTTTGGATTTTATAATCTATTCAGTAGAGCCTCCTCTTATTTGATTCTTAATCCTTAAATGCACACATGAATCATCCATGGTAAAGTAAATACTTAGTACAGTGGAAGAGCTGTTAACAGTAAATCTGTAAAGTAAACCTGTAACAGTGGTTTTACCACTCTAATCCTTAAACTCATTCTCTGCCAGTTTTCTTTTAATGGGCATTTAAAAATATTATTTGCACACATCATCAGTGAGAACCTAAAACAAGAAGCCCACAGATGTTTGTCATCAGAACTGAACCTCTGATCAATTTGGTTCTGAGTCAGCGAAGCTTGTACCAGGCCAGCTCCAGAAAAAGGATGTATAAGGCACCCACACCCAAAACTGCACACCAGCACTTTTCCTGTGAGCTCTCTGGTATCCATGAATGGGACATGGATCTACCCCTCCTGCAGGGAACAGAGCAGATTAAAATCCTGGCAAAGAGCAGTCACGGTTACTTTTCTCTTGAAACCGTGGCAGTTAAACTTTTCACCCTGACTTCATTCTGTCATTCAGGACTCACAAAAAATAAGTATTTGCCCCCAGCCTAGTTTGTGTTCTTCTTCACCTGAGCATCCCTCCAGGCTGGGGGTTGGGTTAGGTCACACATCTTCTCCCCTCTGCATATTCTGGCCCTGCAGTGGGCCCGTGTTCAGCGAGGACAAAGTTCAGGGCTGGAGGGAAAACAAATGCTGTAATCCGGAGAGTAACAAACTGCAGGTTTGCCGGGGGGCTAATCACTTCTGAGAGACAATAAGCAACTTGCACTTCTGACTACTGCTGTGAGCCCGTCCCTCTGTGGTCAGGGCAAAAGTTGCTTTGGTTCTGAGCTGTTGACTTTGGTTCTGTCTGTTGACTTTGGTTCAGAACTTAAATGTGTGGATAATATCTCCCTTGTTTTTGAGTCATCCCGTTGGTGTGAATGCAGGAAGGCTGCATTGTACTTCCTTGTGTTGGTTATTATTTGCACTCCAGTTCTCTGACACTACTTGACCCTTCCAGGCTGCTGTTGTAGGGAAGAATCTTACCCACACATGCTAGTTTCTTGTGACTTACTGGATGCTTACTGATCCTGTAATGTGATTATTGCCCTGGGCAGAGAAGGGAATCGGGGCAAAAGCAATGTTTGAGACTGGAAATAGTCTCTTCTGGGCCACCATACAATTTGCAGAATCTTGCTGGAGTAAACTGAACTATTGAAGAGGGGTTTGGAATGTTTTCTTGAAAGATGTACACCTGTGCTACAGAACCTGCATTAGGAACTTCAATGTTTCCCTTTTCTGGTCCCTTTTTAGATTCCAAGATGAATTTGGATGATTTCGTCAGTATGAATCCTGAAGTGGGATGGGGCTCAGTGTTCTCCCTTCCAGACTTTGTGCATCGATTTGGCAGTCAGACTGATTACAGCTATTCCTTGGAAGGACAGTAAAGTGAACAAAGTTCTTCTGGTTCTGAGTGGATGTGTTATGTTTTGCTGCTCTTACATTGTATTTATGGTTTACATTTCTGTACATGGAATGGGTATTTGGAAAAATAGAACACCCAGTCAGAAATATCATGAACTGAATAAAAATCTTTATTTTAATTATGTAAGAATGTACTTGGTTTTTAATGTCAAATCAAAGGCAGACATGCCACCATAAGCATATTGCTTTTCCAGCTACTGTGCCCAGACTGAAAAAAGCTGCAGAAAAAGCTTTTGGAAAAATATGTGCATAAAATATGTGCATACTGAACATTGTAGCCTAAATTGCTACATGTTGTCACATTTTAAAAGTGAGATATGGTTTTCTTCATGTTATGATTGCTGTCAATTATATATAAACAGACAGTGCATCTCAGTTTCCTTACTAGCTTTACTGATTAGTCCTTATTTAGCAGAAGCATAAAGGGAAAATTGATTTAGTAGTTCAGTTGTGAATTCCCGTGCACTGTGTAAAACCAGGTAAGTATCCAGGTTTCTGTGCTCTACAAGGGGAAAATTAAATCCTGCCATTTCAGTTAAATGTTCTAGTGCTGACAGTTCCTTGAAGATGCAGTTGCTATTTTTGCTTCTCATGCTGGCTGTGCATTCTCACCTGCTCCCATCTTCTTGCACTTGGTGTTTGTTTGGCCTTGTGGTAATTCAGGGTAATTCTGACAGAAAGCAGGAGGTTTTGTTGAGGTTTTTTTTTCTGCCTCTGGGTTCCTTGAGCTGTTCCTTGGTGCCGTGAGGTCAGGCAGCTGCTCCTGCTGGTGTAAGGAAACCAGCAGGGCCATATGGATGGGGGGAGGGGAGTGAGAAAGCCTCCCCCTTCTGGGTGTCTGCTGCTGAATATCCTTAGAGGTGATACCAAGCTGCATCCCTGCAGGGCATCCCCGGAAAGCCATCGTGCTGACTGAGGGTTTGGAGCAGTCTCACACTTCCTAGAAGAGTGCCCTAAACATGGAATTGCAGAAACAGGCTAAAATGAGGTCTTTAGTTCTCAGCTTGGGACCTGTTCTACTTTATACCCTCGCACATCGCAGACTCAGAAGGACACGGGTTAGAAGGGTCAGGCAATCACAATTCCTGGTCCAATCTCCTGTTCAAATCAGGTCACACCAGGCTGCTCAGGGCTTTACCCACTCAGGCCTTGGAAAGCTACTGGGGCTGAGACTACAGTAAACATTTGTGAAACACTTCATTCCTGTGAGGAAAAGCACAGTAAAGATTTTAAGTATTAGGGGATCATTTTATTTGTAAGTAAAGTAAAATATCAGAACTTGTAAGAATCTTGTGTTACATAGGTTTATTGTTATATATATGTATTGTAGTGTATTGCTGTATCTCTCATCAGTTCTAGAGAATTTACTCAGCATATTAACAGCAGAGACAGCCAAATGAACAACTGTGGGATTGATTCACTTCAGCCAGACATCTCTTTCTGTATCGTAAGGGCTGCTGAATATAGGGACTTTCTATTGCCAGATGCAGCACAGTTGGCTGCTACTACACATATTCCTTGAGTGCCAGCATGGACTAGTTAGGAGGCTGGTTGTTGGGACACTCCCCTCTGGAGTGGGACAGTTGATCTGCAGTTTCTGTCACTCTGAACCAGCGTCAGCAGAAGAAACTGAGATGAAACTCAGGATTCCTGATAAACTGGTGCACAGACCCCTCCCGAGAGGGGACAGCTGCATTTAACCAGATACTCCTGTGTGAAAGGTTGGATGTATCCATGTCTGGATGAAAGGGCAGCTCTTTCTGCTTGATGCTGATGTAGCAGGCACACTCTGAGGGAATGGAGATGTTGTTGCTTATTGGTTTTGAGTGATGTTAAGGCTGGTTGGGACAGTGCAGAGCAGCAGCAGTTTGCCTGCCCAGCTCTGTGTAGCTGCCAACACACTGGGTTAGACACAGCAGAAGTGAGAAGGTAAAGATCCACGTTTCAGAAGAACGGTTTTTGTTAAGCACTTCTTACTCTTCAAGTGGTTGAATCTCATAGACACAGAGTTCCTGTGCATTGCTCAACAGGCCCTTTAAGTTGTTACAGAACATGAGGTTCTCATCCCTCCCTACTTGAGTATGTCATTTGATTTAACCTCAGCTGGTTTCCGGTGCCTGAAATCTGTGACACACTCCCTTTAGTGGAGGTCAAGACACAAGAATCTGCCTGGTTTAATCTAATTTCAGCATCAAGGCTGTTAAGGAGAACAGTCAAAACCATTATTCAGAATATGCAAGTTTTAAAAAAAATCAATGTGAAGAGTTAGTTCTCTTTCTCTGTAATCATTCTGAACAGGTACTTAATTTTACATGTAGCAGGCTGGGTGTGTGTGATTATAGCTTTTCTATAATTAACTACCTTTTTGTGTCTCTTGTAAAAGGTTGTCATTCCAGAGGGATCAGTAGAAGCCAGAGAATTATTCAATTCAGTGCTGAGGATGGTGATAGTGTGGTGCTGTCTCTCTAGCCCGTCAAGTCTGGGGTCATTTCATCACCTTTCAGGTGGCATGGTATCAGAAGGAAAGAATTCAGGAATACATCAAGTGCTCATTTAGGGCCTGAAATACAAAGATAAGCTGCTCACTTCACTGTAATTATCAGAAACCAGCTCTCTTCTGGTGCTGATTAGTCCTAGTGTCTTATCAGAGGGACTGACTTCCCTCCCCTCTTTGGTCCTTTCTCCAGGTAACCCTAGTCCTGACTATTTTGTGGAACTTGCTGTGTTTAAACTCTGCTGTCAACCCATATTTGATGCATGAGGTGGCTCCACCAGTGTGGTTTCCCCACTGAACACCACAGTAAGTTGCAGACAGAAAAGCAAAGTTTTCTGAGAGCCACTTTGCCATGTACCTGCAGAAGTACAAGCAAAGAACTTCCACTGTAAATCTGATGGCAAGGAGGCAACTTCATTGCCAGACATCACTAATTGTCAGCTCTGTGACCAGTGATGTATTTAAACAACTTCATACCACAGTCATGTGTACATGTGTGGGGTACCTTGTATGACAGAGCACAACTGCTGGTGCTCAGGTGCAGCTCCAGGCTGGCCAGTGCAGCCCAGCTGAAGTGGTGCTTAGGGAGAGCCTCACTCCTTGATGCAGGGGAACTGCCTCATGCCACTGAGAGATAGGGAGTAATAAGAAGGCATTGATGACTGATTGTCTGGGGTGCACTGGCACAACAGGATCAGCCTGTGCTCATTTATACTCCATACTGTCCATAGCCCTTGAGACTTTTAATCTTTACTGTGTCCAGATGTTGTCCCACTGCGTCCAAGACAAAGATGTGCTGCTCATGCACTTTCAGTACAATAGTTCCTAGTGCATCTTAGCTTCCCATTCCCTTTCAGCCTTCTTTGCCTTATCCTTTTCCACAGTGATGTCTTTCTATTGTCCAGTCATTACAGTTTTTATAAGTTCAGAGCTCCTAAGTGGTGGCTTTTTGGACTAGGGGATCCTTGAGTCAGGCATTGAAGAAAGCGAGGAGAAACCCTCCTGCTCTCAGGTCAGTTACAATCCCACGGTCTCCCAAGTACTGTATTCTGTTGATCACTGGAAATTCTCCAAGCCCTTTATTTCTAGACATCATAGGGCAAGATTCTGATGGCCTTATAATGGGGACATATCCCATCTCACAGGTGGTTCCTCCCATCTCCAGCAGGCTATTGCAGCAGTAAGCTGCAGCATGAGATGGAACGCCCACATCTCTCCTGCCTTTTTCTCTTCTTTGCTACTGCTTTTTACCTAAGAATATAGTTTATTTGATAACTAACCTCTTTGATTCAGCTGTTTGTGGCTGCAGAGAAATAGACACTTTTTTCTGGCATGCATTTTCTTGGTCAGTGCATTTTTGCAAGCTTGAATGTGACCAGGTCTGTGTTGAGAAAATCCCATTTCTCTGTTGGCCAGCAGAGAGAGCAGTCAGCATTCAGTGGATGTGCAGGTTGGGACACGGGCAGAGGTGGTCTCCTGCACACTCAGCCCTGCCAGTAGCTGTTACAGTTAAACATGAATCATTCTGACAGCATTGCAGAGGTGATTTGTATCTTGCAAGGTTGTGGCTGAAGGCTGAGGTATTGCCCTCAACTTGCCTGAGCCTGTAATGTCAGTGCAAGCCTTTCCTGCATGCCAGGGGCTATGTGGCAGCATTGTCACACCTCGTGCCAGTTTGGGGGATCTGGTCAGCAGCCACAGTCCCTACCAAAGTGGGGCTGTGACACCTTGGGGTGTCAGACCAATTGGTTTGCTATCAGTTTATATTTAGATACCTGGGGATCCTGCAATCTGATCTGGCCTATTCAGGAAGCAAAGGGGCAATAGGATGCACTTGCATGAATCAAATTCCAGGATGAGAGCCTTGGTCAGGACATTTTGACATGTGTGGGCTCCTCTCCTCATCCCCTCATTGTCCAGCCAGAGCCTCATGCATGCTCTGAAGCACCATTGCTCTCCAAACTTCTACTGTAAAATGGCCATCTCTGGTTGGTTGGATTTTCCTTGTTAGAATGAGTTTGGTCCAAATTTTCTCATTTTTCACATTTTTTTTCCCCAGCCTTTTTAGGAAACAAGGGTTGTAGACTAAATGATTTGAGAAAACTGTACCAGGGAGTAAGAACGAGGTGTGAAAATACCACCATGTCCCTACAGTAGTCACAGTTACCTTGCACTGGGTGTCTTGCAGAACCATTACCAAGACACTGTCCCCGACTCAGGTGGTGGCTGTCCCCAACACCTGGCATGAGCCACACTGCTGGAGGGGAGGACCTGCAGAGCATCACTTCACGTGTCACCCAGCAGAGCAGATGGCTCCAGGTTTGGTGGGGTTGCCCTCCTATGACACTGGATTCACAGGCTTGGACAATCTCATCTCCTCTCGAGGCGAAACCTGCCTGGATGTCTGTTTCTCTTCAGGTAATTACCTTCTCAAAAATTTGAGAGGGAGAATGCTGGTGATTTTCTTCTGTCTTCTGGCTTCCTCCTTATGCAGGACTTGGCCCAGTTGAGGCCAAGGTTGATGAAGCACACCTGAGGAGGGAGTGTCTGGAGACATCTGCCCAGGTTTGTGTGCGCTTCCCTGTGGAACTCACCTCTTTTTGTTAGGATAATGGAGTCCGAAGTGAAGCACCCTATCAAAATGCAGCCTTTCAGCAAGTTAAATGCAGCTGCAGTAGTGGTTCTGGAAAACCTCTTCAGTTTGACCTAAGATAAACAAATATGATTGTTTAAGTATCCTCAATGTTTCCTTATACTTACAGTAGGAAATACCTTGGATACTGAGGGCAGTTAAAACAAATCTTACTTATCTAAGGCCTCTGGCAAGTCCCTGAGTTTCTGAGCGAGCTAAACCACTTCCTAGGCATGAGGTGTACCAAGCTTCATTTTATAATCATAAAAATAAGCATTAAGGGCCTGAGCTGTGAACTGCCACTCACAAAGACCAACTGAAGTGACATTATTCACCTGATACTCATGACGAATGTCTGCTTCCTGCTCTGGAAAATGAGCAGGATGTTTCCAGTGAGCTGGATTCCTGACATTATATTACTTAAAAGCAGGAAATGCTCATTTTGCTTGGTTCAGCATCATACCAGCCTTCCCATGCAAGGCTATATCTGGAACCCAAACACTGCAATAAGGCAGGAATCATTATATGTTATTTTTTTTCAAACAGCCTACACAGTAAGAAGATGGTAGTTATCTCAGCCTTCCCTTCTTTTTAGCATGCAATTGTGGTGGCGTGCTTCCCCCTGTCTCAGCTTGGCTGCTGAAATGGCAGAGCACCAGCTCCACGCTTGGAGCCATCCCGAGAAAATGTTCTGCTGTGGTTTTTAACCATTTAGCTGTAAAGCTCCCACCGCTTTCACCATCCTCATTGCTGGGGTGAAGCAAGGCTTGCCAGTCCTTGTTTATAGCAGGCGTAATCAGTTCCACTATTTATACTGTACTCGTCACAGAGCACTTTGCTCTATGAAATGGTCACAGTTATATTTATACCAGTACAGAAACAAAGTCATCACAAGCCGAGGAGGAGACATTCAGAGTAATTTTTTCTTGCTCTGTGACGCTGTTTCTTCAGCTATTCAAACTTTTTTCAGGCAGAGTCAGTCTCTTAGGAAGAAAATACAGCCCACTGTGTCAGGAATCCCACCAGTATTTATCTGCACTTGTGTTTTTGTCTTGCATGAAGGAAATGCAACTATTCAGTCAAGTAACCTCTACCAGTTGTTACCTCGGTACGAATATGCAGGGCTGCCAGCAAAATCCATGGAGTTGTCTTAGTACAGCTAAAAGCAGAGTTCAATCTGTTTTGCCAGAAGTACTAAAAATACCTTTTAATATGCTAAGGTATGTGTCTGGCTAGGAGTTGTTTTCAGATGCATTGTCCATGGAGTTCCCATAAAGTAAACAGAGCTTGATACACTCAGTCCTGAGATGCAAAATAACCAGTGCTGTGGGGTCCAGCTGTTCTCCTTGCTGGCATCACCAGCAGGGTGCTCCCCCTGCCTTGTTCCCAGCAGTAGGCTGGGAACAAGGGACTTGGGAGATTTGCAGTGCCCTGGCTGCCATATTTGTCAGAGATCCTTTACAGGGTAGATTGTTCACTTGATTGTCATTCTCATTTAACTTATTTGATAATTATTAAATAAAACACTGCAGGTTAGGTGCTTTTGAGATCTGAAAGACCAAGTGAGGGACCTGGTTGCCAGCAAAGAAGACCCACGCACATAGCCAGGATTGCCTGCTTGCCAGCCTTTCCATGCTCTCATGGTGCATGAAGGTTAGATCCATGCACAGAGGCAAAGCCCCAGCCTCCTCTGAGCTGGTGTCAAGGGCTGTGTGAGCAGGGGCACCCTTTCCAAGGCACAGACCCTGATGAAACCTTTCTGCCAATGTTCTCTGTGGCCCTACTGCTTTGAACTGCTGTGGACATCCAGGGCTGTGGAATGGCTCAGCCTGGCCCTGGCCACATGGGTGCAGGTCCCCAGCCCTTGTCAGGGACCATGGGGTCCCCTCTGCTCACTGCCTGCACGGGCAATGCAGACAGTGGAGGTTGCAGGACATAACCACCCCACTCAAGATCATAGAATCATAGAATGGTTTGGGTTGGAAGGGACCTTAAAGATCATCTAATTCCAACCCCCTTGCTGTGGGAGGGACACCTTCCACTAGATCAGGTTCCTCAGACCCCCATCCAATCTGGCAAGGATGCTTGCTGGGCTTACAGACATCCTCAGAAATGGGGATTATTTGTGGTCATTCAAAAAGCAAATGCCCTGGCTTAGCATCTGGAGTCCAAAAAATCACACATGGAGATTGTCCAGTGCTGAGGACATCTGAAGCCTGACATGTGACAGAAGTACACGTGTGGGGTCCAAAAGAGTTGTCACCATCTTCACTGACACTTGGTGTCCTCTGAGCTGGCATTGTTGTGTCTCACAGCAAGGTCCTCTGCCTGGCCTGCATAGTGCAAAAGAGCCTGCTCCCAAATACTGTTAGAACTGCTCCTTGCTGCTGCTTAGTGCCATTGGGAGAGTGCTCCATGGAGCTCCAGGGCTACGGCCTGGCCGGATTAGCAAATGGAAGCTTTGTTTTGAGCTTTCTGTAATAAAATACCATGCTGCTGGGGCACACAGGCTAGCTAGGGTTTCACTGCCCACTTAAGAAAATGAGGGCAAAGGGTGATTAAATATTAAGTGGGGTGCAAGATCTCAGTGCATGAAGTTCATCTGGTAACCTGAGGATGGGCTGGAGGTAAATGTGGCTTCCAAGATACCTGAGAGGGTACTACAGCAACCTGTCCTGGCCAGCAAGAGGAGCTTTGGGTTCTTCCATCAGTCTCCAGTGCCAGGAGACCTCAGGGGTGATGGTGTGGTCATGGAGAGACACCAAGATGAGGATCCTTGGAATACCTTTATCCTTCTCTATTTAGCTTTCTACCTCTTCTGTAAATCAAACACCATTACTGGCAGCAGTAGACTGTCAAGCAGGCTACAGTGACATCAAGCAGAAGATACTAATGAAAAAAACAGAAAAGAGATTCATGATTAGTGCAGAAACTCCCTCCCACCCCCGGATGAGCCATGTTCTAAAGCCTCTCCTTCAAGCAAAGCTGCTGCTGACAAAAAAATTATCCACCTTCCTTACACTGCAGAGCAAGACTTCTGAAAGGCAGCTTTTACTGTGTGTCCATCTGCATGCACGTGCCCGTGGGCCTCCCCATGTGTACAGATACCGAGGTACAGACAGCTCCTCCCACAGCAGCACATTTGGCAGTGGGTGTTGGCCCCCGAGCTCACTTCGGCATTAGCAATGGGCAGCACTGAATTATTTCCTCACCACTCCTGTTAGCAGTTGGCTCTTCTTGAGGAGGATCCACACCTTGGCTGCTGAAACCTGGTCAGGTGCAAGTGCTGCAAGGGCTCCTGCTCCACTCCCTCCCTCCCTCCCTGGCACAAGTGTGGGCAAGGAAATCTGGATAAATCAAGGCTCTTTCCTTTCTGAGACCCTTAGGCCAACATTCTACAGCTCTTCTAGTGATTTTAACTTCCATAATCCCCTTTACTCTGTACCCCCTTGGAAACAAAGATGTTATTTTTTTCTGATATAAGCTGTGCCAAAGCTTGGTTCCTTTCTGAAGACAAACTGGCAGTGGAAACATTGACAGCTATAGAGGGAAATACTGTATTGCTTAAAGAGCTTTATTTAGATTGCTCCATTGCGGGGAGAGTTGTTTGTTGGTTGGATTTTTTTTTCATTTTGGACAGTGCTAAAGACGCCATAAAATTAGCTACAGTATTATTCCAGTGATTAGTACACGGCATGTTCATGTGCCTTCAAAATTAAAAGAAATCATGATAAAACTAAGCAAATAAATAGTCTTGAGGGGACTAATCCCTTTCCTCCATGCTCCCAGCAGCCACCAAAGCCAGCAGGGATCCCAGGAGGGCAGGATTGGGCTGAGTGGCGCGGAGGATCCTTGGGAAGGCTTTGTTGCTCTGCCATAGGGATATTAATGTTTCTGGCCTGCTGACAGCTTGTGTGGTGAATGTAAACATTTGGCTCCAGCAAAGAGATGCAGACGAGGGAGGCACGTTGTGCACACAATGAGAAGGGTCCTTGTGGCAGCACCCGGCCGGTCACGGGCCAACAGCACCCTCAGGGAGAAGTGGGCAGAGGGCACAGGGAGATGCAGCCACAGGGCATGGACAGTGCTTTTGCAGTGGAGCAGGCACTTGCTTGATGCTTCTGCAGCGTTCTGGGGTCCAGGGAGGGTTAAGAAACCCTGGAAATGCAGCACTGGGGGCACATTAGGGGGCTGTGCTCAGAGCCTCAGAGTGGTATGGAGGATGCTTGCAACGCCGCTTTTGACCGTGGTGTGTTTGCATCAAAACAGCAGCCATTTTGCAGCAAATGGGGGGAATAAGTGGGTAAAGAGCACCCGGGCCTCTGCTTTCCAGCTCTTTCCAAGCAGGCCAGTTGTCCACACTGGTTCAGGCTTAATTCATGCTCTGAGTTCATTACAGAAATTTTTTAAAGCTGGAACCTGACCCTGTGTACATCCTCAGCCACAGCAGTATCCCTGTGTTGCTGCCTGGGCCAATGAACCTTTGAGCTCTTACTTTCCTGAAGGGCCAAGCAAGGGAATTTTGCATTTTTTCAGCCTCTAATCCAAATAAACGAAAAATAACTTAGTTAGTATGTCGAAAATACCTTGAGACCTTAGGCAGCCTGAGGAGAAGGGGTGCAAGGTGCTGTTATGCCCAGGGGTGTTACCAACCTCTCTGACTGGCTCATGGTGCTGCAGGATGGGTGTTGTGTAGTGGCTGCTGTCTTGCAGCTGCCACACGTGCTTGTGCATGTGTGTGAAACGGGCTAACTTGGCTTTTCCTTCTTCTGAATGTTCAGCATAAGCAGGGAATAATAAAATGCAATTTTTCCACAGGGACCAGAGAAAACAAATTACTGCCTGGGTGTAGCTGAGGGCAGAGTCTGGTGCATTATTTTCTGTGTAGTAATTCCCATAAGGCCTTGTGGAAACCCAGCTTTTTTTTTCCTTCTCATTTTTCTACTTCCTTAAACTTTCCAAAATACTCTGCTGTAACATATTTTCCTCAGTCACATGCATTAGTGAGGAGAGAAAAGGTTAAATTCTCCTTTCCTACTATAATGTAATTCATTTCCTGTTTTTCACAGCTGTCTAGACACAGATCTAACGAGCATTAACCCTGAATCCCACCACTGGGTTAAAAATAGACGCTTTAAATATAAAAGTGTGTGGTAAGAGTAAGATTGTAGGTTTCTACCTACCATCAGGAGACAGCATTTTTAAGTGAGAACCATTTAATTGGCTGTAAGTAACAAAAAAAATTACTTCAGTTTCAGCGGTTTTAAAAGGCTCCTGGTTGCTTTATATATACCAGCAGTAACACAGGCCCTGCTGAGTTGTGGCATGGACAGGTTGATTCCCCCTCAGGAGTTATATTTGTCTGGATTTACACCTCCAGCTGTATTAAAAAAAGAAAGAATAAACTCCACTTCAGTCAGAGAGCTATAAAAAGATTGGGAAAAAGTAATTTAAGAGAGGACCAGTGTTGAAAACCATGGTCATCTTCTGGTGGGAGACCAGAAAATGTGCCCCGGGCCCAGCTGAGGGGTGTGCCCCAAACCCCAAGGGAAAACGTGACGGCCGTGGTACCAAGAGACACCTGGTGCTGGGAAGGCAAGGTCACAGTGTTGGGTCCCAGCCTGGCACAGCACTGGAACGCTTTCAGTCATGGCCAGACCCAGAGGGGCTCTCAGCAGCTTGGGCTGGAGGCTGGCCCCAGGCTGAGCCAGGCAATTGGCCCCGTGGGTGGGCAGCCTCCTCTGACACTTCCCACCAGCTGGGCTGCCACACTGGAGTGGGAGGAAGGACAAAAAGAGATTTCTGACTTGGAACATGAGCTAAATCCCTCACAAAAGTGAGAGTTTTGCCTGTGGAGGCTAAGCAAGAAAAAGCAAAACTGTAGCCTACCTCAGCTTGGCACAGGGTGCAGACAGGGAGTGAGGTAGCTTCTTGGCTGACAGTTTATTACACACACCTTTCACATCAAAGATCACCCAAAGAGACATCATATTTTATGTATTTTAAGAATAAAAATAAATGCTGGTAAGAATTAGCTTAACCCAATGCTTAAAAGCCCTGCTAAAATAAGTCAAAATTCCTGGTGTACTGTGACAAGGAGGAACTCGCATTTCCTGCACTGACTGCATTTCTCTGTCTATGATGAACACAAATCCCACAGGGTGGTTTGTTTATTTATCCCTTGAAGCTGGGAGTGGGTGTCTTTCCTGTCCCACCACCCACTTCCAGGAATTGCACAAAGGCAGCAGAACCTTTGGGAGCTCTGGGGTAGACCTGGCACCTGAGCTGCAAACCTGTGTGTGCTGCTGTCTGTATTCAAGGTCTGTTCTGACCAGGATTGAAATTATCCAAGGAAAACATATTAAAAGGACATTTGTTTGTTTTCAACTAAAAAGTGCAGTATAGTATGCATCAAGAATGGTGAGGAGTGAACTGGTGTCCTTCCAGCTTAGGGAAGGCCTTTGAACCCACGAGTTATTTATAGAGCCTTTTGGAAAACAGCTCTTTCCAATTTCTGCAATTTTGATCACAGGGACAGCTCAGGTTTTGTCAAAAATAAAGCAATCCCCTACATGGTTCCCTGGGGTTCAGCCCTGTAAAGCAGAGAAGCAGAAATGAGGATTAGGGAAAGATGGGGCAAAGCAGAGTCATAATTTTAATATTCATGGTGTCAGAGGTTTTCAAAATACTTTTTGGCCGAACTGTACTACTTTTATTAGGCTCTAAGACAGACAGTGAGGGCAGTCCAAGGAAGTATACAGCGTGACTTGTTATCATGGATCAAGGCAGACCCTCATCCATGTTTCAGGATGCCTCTCCCTCTATCCCTGACTGCACTTTAAAAGGTAGAGGTGGTAGCAGCAATAACATGAAAATGGGGTCCAACATACTCCTAAAAGGATCCAGTATTCCCCTTAAAGGATTTCATCTTTGCACATTTAGTCTATTAAAATAAGTAGAGCTTGTTATTTTCAAAAAAGTTTGAATAAGAAGAATATCTTAACAACAGCTTTCTCTTGTTTAAAAGGCTTTGTGATCTTGTCCCATTCTATGTTTCCTGAGTCCTCTGTCTGGGGGGTGCAACCCTCTAACTGCAGATCCGAGTCATAGCATATAGAGACCTAGGAAACCACTCAAATACACCTTATATGACAGTGCAAATGAAACTGAAAACAAAACACCTGCATTTTGTGCTTAGTTCCATAGCTGGCATAGCTTTCATGAGGCAAGTAATCCTGTTTCACCATGATAATTTCTCCTGTTCCAACCAGAGGCACATTTCATTTGCCTTCTCAACTAGCTTTCCTCAATTTATTAGGAGTCACTTCAGTGGGCTCCTAGTCACAGTCCCTCTGAGCAGGAACCTGGATCAGTTTGCAGTCCTGACACTAAGAAGATGCAATTGTTCCCCACCTCCAAAAAAAGGTTAAAGGATAAGCACTCAGGTACTATGACCAGAAAAAACCCATTATTTTATAAGCCCTAAGTTGGAGTGAAGGTCTCAGACCAGTATGAGCACTGATCTCTTTTGGGGCAGCAATCACTCCTGTGCTGTGGGGAAGTACAGATTCATGAGCACAAGCTCCCTGTGAGTACTGTTTCTGTTAGAAGTGAGGGCTCATTTCCCTTTGAGATATGATGAAGCAATAGCTCTATCTGGGATGTTCTGCTGGGACAGTGAGCCAAGTTCTGGATGTTCCTGCAGAAGAGTCTTTGCTTACAGTCATCAGAAGCTCAAGGCTGATAAGGTCACCACCTTGGAAGCAATGAGACAACCAACTCTGTGGTTCACATTGTTTGAACATTTATTGCAATTCAGTGTCAAAAATGTTTTACAAAAATACTGTCTGCACAGAACAGCTGTAAAAATCAGTTGAACATGCAAGGAAAGAGGAAAAAAAGTGTGCAAATTTATACTGGAAGGATTTTAACCACACAATAATATTAAACAGAAGTCTTATGTAAGGGATGCCTTTCACTTCATATCATCTCTAATTACAACTTCAAGGAAAAATAATGCAGAACACACAGTCTCTTCCATATATAAGTAGGTATTTGTAATTACTGTACATTAGTTCCTAAAGATGAGCATATTTTCTATTTCAAATTAAAATGTTCTCTTGGTAGCTGACATGTTAGCATCCTGTGCAGCATGGGACAGGTAAAAAAAGGCAAATTCCACCCTCAGTTGCCCTCCCAGGAGGAGAGGCAGCAACACTTGGTCAATAGAGAGGGTACTTCTCTGGTCTCAAGAGTATTGTATACTTGAGACCACAAGTGTCAAACACAAAATGGATTTGTTCTCCTAGTGCCAGATCCTGCAAAGCTGATTTGCTACCAACAAAATCACTGGAACAAAACACTGGATAGAAATTAGGTGCTGGTAAAGACTCAGAGCCCAGCAGCCACACACTGACAGCCTTGTGAATGGCTGAGCACAGCTTCAGAGCCTGGAACCAGCATGACTACAGGCAGTGAGCTGAGAAAGCAGCACAAGCAGAACACCAGAGTCCCAAACCTTGAAGGAGGGAGTGAGTCTATACCAGCCTGATCAGCCATCAGCTCCACAGGGCCTGCACTTGTGCAAACAGGCCAGCTACAAAAAGGGGCATTTCAATTTAAAGCTATGTCTTTTTGGCAAGGTGCTGATCTACAGGGAAGATGTGCAACATGTTTGTAAGGAAAACTGCAGAGGACAATGCTGGTTTGCTGTACCAAGCAGGAGATCAGTGTGAAAAGCACATCTGATTTATTTGCTACACAATAGGCTTTGAAATGTTTCCTGCTCTAAATGAAATTCTAGCAACTAAGGGCCTAGGAATCTTCTGGGCAGGAAAAGCTGGTTTAGTACCTGTGTATGTTCTAGAAGGTGACAGCTTCACAAAAGTAATTGAAGTCAAACAGAAATGGGAATACAAGCAGTTTAAAACCTGGGGCAAAGAAAAATAATATAAAATGTATTCCCATGTACAGAAAGTGGCAGGGTGCAATTAAATGTTTACATACAAAGCAATGTCTTCAGAGCAATACACATTTTCCTAATCACTTTACATAATAAAGGATCTAGAAATTCCCACAGTTAAAAAAAAGAAACCCAAAAAATATAAGAGGAGGTACACACGCTTTATGATCAAACTTCAGCATACCATAGTATAAATGGCTTAAGGTATGTACAGCTGAAATCGTGCCTCTTGAAATGGCCACCACATCAAAAACTGGCCTCTTCTAGAAAGCTGAAACAGATCTCTGGGAGCTCTCCCTTCCTAAGCCTCCTCCCTTGCATGGATCAATTTTTCCTCTTCACAGCACCATGGTGTATGCTGTTGCACTACTTAATACATCCTCTAAAGACAAAGATTTCCTTGGATATTTTGGCAAGAGAAAACACCAAAGAGAGGAAAGACTCTCCCTGCCTAGTATAAGAACTGATGCATATCTAATAGAAATGCATCAACTAACTGGAAGCTGAAATGTCATTTGAAAAGAACATTCTATTTCCAAAATACAAGCAAAATTCTGTTTTTCCCTTCACAACAGCTTTGCCACAATTGTCTTAAAATAAAGAGGTCCTTTTTGCCTGAGAGCAGCCTTAAACCAGCCTGCCTGGAAGCCCCTGATATCACTGTCAGTTTTGTTACTCTGCCATCCTCAGCCAAGCAGATGTCTTTGCACCACTAAAATACTGTTTGCTTTGTCTGTAAATGGTTAGAGTAAGGTATTTGGATGCAACAGCATTTTGTTTTAAATACAAACCAAGAGTATTGAATTCACTGCAACATCTCCCCATACCAGCCACTCAAGAAACAATGGGTCCCCAAAGAGACCAAGGCCATCTCTGACAATTGCTGCAGCAGGAGGGTAATAGCTGAGGCAGTAACTGAATAAGGCTTATTCTGTTTCTTTTTATTTAGTCTGTTTTGTTCGGTTCAGTAGTTGCTCAGTTTGCTGCTAGTTTGGACAGTGACAGCAATATGCCAAGACCTCACACAAGCAACTGACAAGTGTCTATGTATAACAAATCATCTACAGCACTTTGACCCTCACAGGCATAAGAAATAAAATACAGAGTAATTGCAGTAAGTTTTATAAATAGGAGCCTCAGCTGCACATTAAATCTGTTGTCATTATGACCCATGGTCTCTGGGTAGAAGAGGCCAGTGAAAGGTTGACAGAGGCGATGGCTGGAGCAAAGACATTCCCAAATCACAGCTCAACATTGAGAATTTCCAACTTCTTATGCAAGGAATACAGTAGGCCAGATTCAAACCCGAGCTGAAAATTCACTCAGTGTCACAATCTCACAGAGGGTTAAGTGGTAAGCACACATGCAGAGTAGGCAGAATGCTGCAGCATTTCATACCAAAATACTGTTGCCTCCCCATCACAACAGGTTGGCTCATCATGGGTGGCAGAGGCAAAACTACAAAACAAACCAGCCCCAAGAGCTGGAAACAGAAGATGCCAAGAGGGACAGGTCTTCTCACTGCTGGAAAAAGGAGCTACATGATTCTCCAAATTTAGTGGCAATGCTTCACTCACTTCACTTGCAAGTTTCACTCCTTAATGTCCTCACTCAAGAAGCCAGATTTCAGCCTTGTCTACCCGCTGCCATCAACACAGGAAGGAAAACAGGAACTGGCCTCCTTTACTCACAAACATCCCCCAAACAAGCACAAGTGTATTTTTCCAAGGTAGCAGTTGTTAAATCACTTTCAGTTGACAGGAGTATGATCAGGAGGCTTATGCTTTCTACCAGCAGTCAAACTGATGAATGGGGCATCGGCACCAAGATAAAGCTTGTTATCCTGCATGTGTTTTCCCCTCACCTCTGGAGAGTGACAACCTCTGGGCCATGGCTAAGGGTGGAACAGGCTCTCAGAACTCTCTGGAAGAGCAAAAACTTGGGATTTGCTGTTAGGTGGCTGGAGAAGGGCAGTTCTTGTCAGCATTTTCCTTGTTTTCCTCCCCTCTTCCCACTACTCCATCTACAGGCAGCTTTTTTCCCTTTTCGCATCTCTTCCAAAGAATATGCAAAGTGATTTAGTTTGCAAAAACGCAAATACTGTCATTTTTAAATACAAACAGCTGCAGAAAAGTGTTCAAAGTCAGTTATAAAAATGTAAAAAAAGGAACAGCATATTTAACAATAATTAACTCAAGTAGTTCTTCCTGAATTGTCCTGAGTACTCCTTTTCCTCAGTTTCTGTACATAGTCACACACAACCCACTAAATATTTACCCTTACGAGGTATCCTGCTTACATCATACACAGAGAAAGTGCTATAGAGGAAATCTACTGGTAAACAGCAAAAACTTTCCACTGCAGGTTTTCAGATTGCTATGTATAAGCTGGATTCTTAAAGCTCCTCTGTAGAGAAAAGTGAAGCATTGCATGCAACAGAGGAGACAGTGAGCCAGATCACAGCCACAGTGAAGTGGCCACTTACTCTGTAGGACTAAAAAATTTAGCTCTGGGTTAGGGTCAGAAGATCCATAAACCAGCTCAGCACTGGAAGGGACTAGGTCCTTCGGTCTTTGAAGAAAGAGCCACAGATATCCAAAACAAATATGTTGGAAATCCCTTGCTTACCCAAGTCCTGACTGCTAAATACTAATCACTCCCTAAGCTCCAGAGCTCTGAAACTATACATCTGCTGCCAGTCTTCCAGTGAATAAAAACTGCATCATTTAATGAGATTCAGTGGCCCAGTTCTCCTTGTATTTTACCAGCTCCAAGATGACTGAATTCACTTGACACCAGTGGGAATACAGAGCAGGGTGTATGTTGGAAAACATGGGCTTGAAAAAACAGATTCTAACCTCACTTAGGATTTCAACTAGTGCAATTAACCTAATGAAGCAGATAAGAATTTACCTTTGAGATTAAATCCAGTCCTTTGTTTCCTTATCATAGAACTTCCTCCCTTACAGATAATGCTCATCCTTTTGTCTTCTCATTTCACATTTGTATAGTCTTCCATAAAACCAACAAATTAAAAGAGGATGGAGTAAAGTCTTAGGTATTCATATGGTGCCTATCATCTAGGCATTCAAGCACTGAGTAGAGCAAGAAAACTAATGTAAAGAGGTAAGCATTAATACAAGAAAAGATGCTTACTATCACAAACATTTCCCTTTAAATCATTGTACAAAATACAAAAGTTCACATTGTACACTGGATTTTTGTTTGAAAGGTACTCAATCTATTGGAGGTAGAAAGTGGTATGCTGCAATTCTGCCTCAGAAGCAGGCTAGAGTTCTATCCTAAGTATTTCAGAATGTGTCCTTTTAAAAGTATGAAAGTATTATTAAACTTGTCACAGGGATCTTTTTTCATAAATATTTCTAAAATGTCATACTTATAAATATGTATGCTAAATAAAACCAGATGGAAGAACAGTACAACAGTCCTAGCCTCATATTGCTTTCTCTCTATTAGAAACAAACCAAAAGAGTTCTCAAATGGATGCGGGGCAAATTCATTTTTAACTTCTAGAAACAAACAATGAAGGTTTTTTTTGCCCTGTATCTTGTACTCTGATCAGATAAAAAAAGGGACTCTGTACAACATGCTGTATTTATACACCGGTCCTATGGAAGTCTGTATTCTTTAAGTGCTGCATGTCAGTGAGCAACTTCACCTTTCTTCTGAGATTCTCTTGTTCCTTGACTCAGGAGCTTCAAACAAACATGAATATTTACACTATTTACAAATGGAGTGTCCCAGCTCTGTGACAAAGCGTCCCGTAGGAATTGCGTAAGCTGCGCTGACCCAAGTTCAGAACCTGAACAAGTTGATAAACTCTTGCGGTGAAAGAGAGGTGGAGCAAGTCTCTGGGTTGTTGGCTGTGCAGGGGTGATCAGTACCCTGGGAAAGGAGAAAAAAATTCCATTTAGAGAAGCTGCAGAAAGGGTGCAAAAGCATCAGCCAGCTTAGCACTGCCCCTCTGCCAGACATCCCATGTGATAATAGGTAGAGCAGAGCCCAGAGTAACAGACAGCTCAGAACTGGGCTTAGTATCTTAGGGGCAAGTCATCGAAAAAAGAAGCAGCAAAGATCTAATTAATGTTTTTCCCCTCTTTTGAGGAAGACAGGCTACAGCCTACCATCAGCTACCACAGTTTAAACCCAGAGACATGCCTTGCATATCACCATAGTGGTCAGCAGATTTTTGTCCTGAGCTGTTTTGCAGCTCAGCTTTGATTCCAGCTAATCCTGTTGTCAAGACCTCCACTTCCATATAATGGGTAAAGGAAGCTGCTAGCAGTCTAAAATGATTTCTTGCAGGCAGCCCAAAAACATACCCATCTTCCAGTCCTCTGGCCCCAATGGACACTACTCATGTTCAAGATAAAGACAGAACCTCTGAAGCGCAGAGATGAAAGGGTCTTAATAACTGAGGGAGAATTAAGATGTAGGAATTCACTAGGCTATGCAGGCAAACACACTGCAACACCCTAAGCCAGCTGCAATCAGAGGAAACACTGGATGCCCCATGGCTCCTGCCCCAATCAAGTCTGTCCCACCAGCACCCTCATACCTTCCAGGAAAGGATGTGGCAGTGCCTGCACAGTTGCAGTGTGTCACCATATTGCTCCTTCCGTGGGTAACACCTTATGAGCTTGAAGTACATCTTTTTCCAATCCAGCTGTCCTTTGTCAGATAAGATCAGACGTTTGCGGATCTTAAAGAAAAGAAACACACAATTACAGCCGGTCTAAAAACCAATTTGTTCTGTTCAGCTCACAAAGTTCTCCCCCTCATGCATCGAGTGGCCCTTGCTAGTGCCATAACAGTTCCCTTGCAACACAGAGAAAGCTCTTACTTTGAAGACTTCTGAGCTGCTTTGAGCTAAGAAGCTCTCACTTTCTACTTATAGCTGAAAAAGCTATAAGCATTTTCCTGATGGGAACAGCCTCCCTCAATACCATTATGAAGGTCTATTCCCACTCCACCAACTTCACTGTAGGAAGCCTGAAACTCTGGGAGCTATTTCATACTACTTTGACCACTGTTTCTGGCTGGCAGCACAGCAAGTAGAGTTGCATTTAACAGTTGTAAAAGTTGAGGCATTTTTCTCTAACAGTCAATGATTTATCATATCAGCTTGGGAGACATCTCTCTTTTAGAGTTCATTAGTTGCAGAGGCTGGATTTGAATTTACTCAATAATAGAAGTAACTCCTTCAAAGTCACTTCCAAAGTCAGATTCAGAGTGAGTAAATAAAGCCAAGTCAGCAGAGAAGTCTGGCACGTGGTTCCTGAAGTGTACAAGTCTAGTATAAACAACCCAGACATTCACCCATAAACAGAGAGGGATTTTTGGTTTTTTTGCTTTTAAGTTTAGATGACCCCAGATGATCACCAGGCTGCCAGGGATATTTACACAGGTACAAAGTGGGCAGCAGCAGGGCTGCTTTCCACATACCATCCCATCACTCACAGAACAGCTCAGAGGGGATTTCTTGCTCCAAAGGGCAAGTGTACAGCTCATGGACCACATTCACAAAGATTCTGCAAGGGTGTCAGTCCCTAGGACATCAGGGTGATTGCTGGAGCTTGTTTGCACGTTTTCTCTGCACACGTGGGGCAAGGAGCAACTGCAAGTCATGCAGTTGTTCCCACCTGGATTAGGATTGAAGTTCAGTGTATGATTAATTCCTCAAGCTCCTATTTCAGGAATCATTGCTGTGGCATGTAAAACCCTCTATATAAATCATCTTCACAGCCATTCTCATGCCAGCCTGTATAATCAGCTTGCTGCACAGCCCTCAGATCCAAGAGACAGCCAAGTGAGAGAACATGCAGGACAGAGACTCTCTGGGGGGGTACACCAAGAACTGATGGCAGTTTGCACCTCCCCTCATACCTGTCTGTCTGTGAAGTGGTACTGGCACAGTTTCTTCCACAGCAGCCGGTCTTCACTGAGCACCTGGAGGTCGGGAGCCACCTGCCCCAGGCTGACCAGGTCCCTCCCATCGCTCAGTCGCTGCATGATGTTCAGTTGTAAACACAGCGGCAGGTCGGTGAAAGTGGTGCCTTTAAAGGCAGGCTGGAAGAGACAGGCAGAACTGAGCTCCTAGGAAGATGAAAACCTAAGAAACCCTAGTTTGCAGCATAGCTACTGCTTTTTTAAAACTTCTTCACACAGAGAACAAAGCAGCAGTTCCCTCTTCTAAATAAAGGAGACATTTTACATAGAAATATCTGACCTTCTGCCCCACAAGCTTTTGAGATAACCTCAAGGAAGAGGACATGTATTTGTAGTACAATAATTAGAAGAGTTGCAAGTCCAAGCCTCCTCCTCTCTTTTTTGAACACCCCACATCCATACTCATGAGACTCTACTGCCTGAAGCACCACCATCAGCTTTCACTACAGCAGGACATTGGCTGTATCATGGTATTGGCTATTGTCCATCCAGGTCTTTCCACCACAAGGCAGAGGGGCATTACTTCTTAAGTTCAGCTCTGGTTACACACACTGCTGGGAATCTCATGCTCTTCTGACATCTGTTTTAGCTTATGTCATCACAGGATCTTGCTGCAACCACAGCAGTGGCTGATGAGTACCCACAGCATGGGTTCCCAGGTCACTGCTGGCAGGCCTAGCTTTTCCTCTGGGAACACTTGAAAGACCTGCCCCTTTCCCACAGGCCACAGCCCTGTTTTCCAGGCTGTTCAGCCACAAAAAAGCAGATCCTAGCCTAAAGAGACAAAAGGCACCCCCATCAACCTTTGCTTAGCCTCCACAGGATCCAGGATTGTTTTGCAAGTCCACATGGGGCACAGCTCCAGGACAAATTGACCACAGTAGATCTGCGTGTCCTGCACTCAGGGGAAGTCCAGGGTATACACAGGAGCAAGGCATCAGCAAAGACCACAACCTGGGCTCCAGCTGCAGCTTCAAAACCAGCTCCAGCCTTATTAAGGCAAAAAGCAGCTTCTAGGATTGGGCTCCAACAAAGAAACAATGTTAGACAGATGTGCCAAGTTCATCCTTTACCCTGCACAGAGATGCTGCTATTTTAAGTTGCAGAGTCACAGTACCCGCCTCATCTCTGGCAGAGCTATTAACTGTTTCAAACAAGCAGCACACAGCCCACCAGCAGCAGGGAACACAGCATGAGGCTGCTTTTAATCACATGGTCCCATCTCCAGGCATCCCACGGCATGGGAGACTCCAGAGGAACAGTAAGTATGTCTACACAGCAGCAGCTCCTGCCTTCACTCAGCTCCTCAGTGCCAGCCTGCCCAGACCAGCCACGCTGCCCAGTGCCTGCAAGGACCAGAGTTCCCCAACCAAAACACCAATTTCTGCATCACCACCTGCCAGGCAGACCTGACACCATCACTCCAGGAGTGAACTGTCTCTGCAGTGTCCAAAGAACACTCCTTTCCACGACAGCCTGAAGCATTTTTTGGGGTAGGATAAATGCATTGGATCCCTGGATCCTGAACCACTGCTCTTCCTTGCCAGGCTGTATTTTGTATTCTTCTGAACTATGTCTACATAAAAGCTTTGCTAGGGCACAATAGGCAAGAATAAACTCAGACTCTTGGGTCAAAAAAAAAGCCAAAAACAGCCCAAAGCTCACAGCTGTATCTCTTTCTGAAAAAACTTTTGTGACTCAAGCAAATCCTTACAGGTTTTCTGGATCAGGCTAAAAGCTTATCTGCTACTACTTTTCCCTCAGTACTCTTTACCAGAACTTTTCAAGCATTACTTTTTTTGGAGAAAGAACACAGATCAGACCAGAACAGATCAGTATGCTGTCATTTTCTGGACAGAACTTTGTCTTTTTTTTTTAAGAGCTGTAACACATACAACTGATTTGGTCTTGGGTGCTGCAAGACACTTCCCCCTTTAGAAACACCAAAAGCTCACTGCACCATAAGTAACTGGCTGCAGACCTAAGCTTCTTCCTTTCTCTGAATTCATCTGGTTTTGTTCCAGCTTGAACTGAAGTTATCATCAGTGGTATGGTATTTTTTTTTTGCAAGCTCTACATCTGTTTTATTTACTTTAGAAAAAGTGTCTGCAAACCTACACAAGTATGCATAAAAAGCACTTCCTTTCACAAGCAATGTTTTGATGCACTTTTGTCTGAATAGGCAGAGTTCTTCAAGATTACAAGGGGAACACAAACACATATCAGCATGGGGGGAAAGCTTTAGCATTTCAGTGGAGAAAGCACCCATTTGAGGTAGAAAAAAAAGGTGCTTATATAATCCTGGGCAACTTATTGTTGTATCCCTGCTTGAGCACAGGGGTGTGACCAGATGACCTCCAGAGGTCAACATCAAACCTGCTGTGATTGTGTGAAATGAACAAGTTCAGATTTGATTCCTAAGTAAAGCCACTTTAGAAATTTATCATCTAACACATCCTTTCCATCCTCACAGATGCTGTTGACAAAAAACAGATGTTGTGAAAGCAGGACTCATCCAGCTGAACAGGTAGCTCCAGACTACTGGAAGAATCATTGGTATTTTCGGCCAGGAAGCATGAAGTTATGCAGCTATTTGAAAATTTGCATTTAATTTACAGATTAAACAAATCTAAGTCTGATAAACAAGTTTTGAAGGCAATTGCCTTCAAATTCTCAATTTGAGAAAGCCCAAGTTGACTTTTCACACTGAGGCCTGGCCTCTGAGGACCGAAGGGGGGGACACCATTTTCTGTCCAGCTCTGTTCACACAGCACTTCACAGCTGTTATGGAGTCAAGCCAGTCTGTGACCAGTAACCTCAAGCATGATCCTGGGTTATGTACATTGAGTTTGAATTAAGGGAGTCAAGTAATGCTAGGAATGCATCCAATTATTTTGACAACTCCAGGTCCTTCCAGTCTGTGCTTGCACTGGGAGTAGAGTGGGAAGCAGTCATCCAAATGGGAGCCATTAACACAAAAAGGTTTCATGGTGGAGACAATAATTTTAGCTTTCAGGATTTGTGCTTACCCTGGTGATCTGAATGTTGTTCAGTTGCTGCTGCCAGTGGAGAATGCTCTCCATCCTGTGCACCCACATGTTGATGTTTCCAACCAGGACAGACTTGCCAACTCGCTGAACTAATGTGCAGAGAGATGTGTAGAGGGTCTGCAGTAATTCCCGTATTAGCCTGATGTTCTGCTGATCTTCAAGAACTTTGGAGGAACACGAAAGGTTAAAAATGAAATTGTCAAAATCCTTCTCTGAATTGACATGTTTCTCAGGCAAGTCCAATTATTTGCTGTAATTTCACAGGCCAAGAGCCACCCTGTGCTCTTCTTTTTAGAGGATAGCACTTTAACATTAACCAGTCACAGCAGGTTAGACAGCAGATGGAAAGAGAGCCTCCCAGGATAAGCAGATGAGATCTGCCACTTCTGCAGCACTTCCCATTTCCAGCCACTGGCAACTGGCCAGTTTTCCCCTGATACTGTGCAAGAAGTTATCTATGTGCAACTCTTCCCCATCTATCCCAGCTAATGTGCATTTCTCATTATGTATAATTACAGACTGCTGTCAATGCCCAGGCTTCAGGGACAGCTAAACATCCATGAGGAAAGTGCCACATCTCAATCACAATTCATTCCCCTGAACAGGTGAAGACACCCCTCCAGAGCAGTAGGAGCAGCAGGTACAGCACACTGCCAACAAGGCAGCAGCAGAGACTGCAGGTATGCCTGGCTGAGAGCAGGAGCAGCCAGACCTTCTGCAATCAGAAATAGGACTCAGTAGGATGCAGAAGGGGTGGTAGTGAGGAAAGCTGGGAAAGGAGGAGTCACTTCTCAGATACCTACCAGACTACAGACACTTCTTCCCCTCCCCCCGAGTCCTTTACCGAGGGAAAAGAAAGCAGAACTGCACTACAGAAATAAGCAGTAGTGCCCCTCCTCACCCATATTGCATTACCTGACTATTCTCAAGGATGTGGCTCACCAAAGTACATCAGATTAAATCAGACTCCCCTTCACCGTTTCCGTTTCTTACCTTTCTGCACCACTTTTTCCAAAATGTTCATGTAGTTTTTCTGGGCAATGCCGCTCAGTGACGTCAGCTGAGACTTTGCTATCAGCTCCAACAGCTGTGGATAAAAATAGAAGTCGCAAGCCTTAGAGCACAGAGATACCTTTCTAATCTTGACTCCTAGTCACATGACACAGCAAAACAGTCCAGAGACTTGTTTGCTGCTTGAAAATAAAAAGGAGACAGAACAACAGAGCAAAGTAACGCAAAGGGAAAGGAGAGCAGAGGCCAAATCATTAAACTCACATCAGAAGAGGTGGGGGGAAAAAAACGCATTTTAATTCTCAGTGTGGTGGGAGAGGGAACTTGACTTCATGGTTCAGAGATGCAGAGAAACCACAGTGGTGCTTGGACTGACAGCCACTATTCACACCAAGGGAACAGCGAACAGCCAACATCACCCTCCTTCACTGGGGCATAAACAAGCAGTGTCATAAGGGAACATGAGCAAATGCCTGTTTGGATGGGGATATTATTGATGGACTATTAATGAGAATCAGACTCCACAATTTACGTCAACTCCTGGGTTGCATGGGTTCTGTCAGAGCGCTGTCGCTACGACAGAGAGGTTAAGTACTGTAGGAAGAACAAAAATCCTCCCCACAACAAACCCCTTCTCTCCCAAAGTTTCCTTCCCTGTTCACCTCTAACAACTGCAATAACAAACCACCTTTCCCTGTCTGCCCTGTTTACTCTTTAACCTCCTCTAATGAAAATCTTGCTTTTACTTTCAATTAGAATTTGCTTCCCATCACTGACCTCCTGACTCTTGAGCAAGCTCAACAGTGAATTTGGGCTGCAGCTGTTAAAGGAGGCATTTCCCACAGGAAAGGACGCCATCTCTTCCCCATCTGTGTGCCACAAGAACAGCTGGGGAAGTTTCCTATGGAACATGCTCTGCAGAACATGTGGCCTGTGATCTTACAAGCCTTTCTCCCTTCCCCCAACATTATATAAATGCACAGACTGCCCACGTGTCAGTCCATTTGTTTTGGATGTACATAGCCTTCTGTTTTAATTTAGAAAGGAAAAACCTTTCATGCTACAAATCAATCAACATGTTGCCACATGACCAGCTTATTAATCCTTTATCATCTGCAGCTCCAGTATCCCATTGCTGGCACCACACAGAGTCCAGAGAAGGTGCAACTACTTGTGTCAAATAACTAAGACAGCTTTTGACTAGAGTTGATAAGTCATGAGCTGAACTGTTTGCCCTGCTACAAGAATGACAGGAATGTATCCAAAAAGTCAGCGGCAGCTTGCCATGAAGCAGGAGCTGGGGGAGAGGCATTACTGCAGTCTGCTCTGCTCATCTGGGGCACTGGCATGTGACTGCCACTTAGGAGCAGTGAAGTCGCCTCGAGTGGCCAATCTCTTCTTCTGTTTAATATCCAGCCCAACACCACCATCAGATGGCTTTGAGTTTACATTCTATTAATATCTTGCACCTCACATGACCAAAAAAACCCCCAAGATGAAAAAAGACCTGGACTAACTCCTGTCAAGGGCAGGCTGCTTGTTTTCTTGGCTTGTTTGGAGGAAACAGGAGATGCCAGAGAGTTGGGTAATATTTGGTGCACAAGCATCAGTGGATTTTCTGGCTATATCAGCTAAATGAGACCAGAATAACTAAATACTCCTAAAAACAAGGTAGCTTGCAAGATGCTTGAAAAGCTTATAAAAGCTCTTTTCTTCATTTTTTGAAATACTGGATGAATAAGTAGGAAAAAAACCCAACCAATGTTCCACAGTAGTCTGTAATACTCTGCTTACCCTAAACTGTTTAGCCTTCAGACCTTTGATTATAGTGATCAATTTGCCAGACTCCATCTGTACACTGGCCACACATGCACCCAGATCAGCTTGCCTGTGCACAAACAACTGCTGTCTCCAGATTGCACTGTTCTGGAACTGGCACAGAGACAGCCTCCTCCAGGCTGGGTGTTAGCAATATTGTGCCCATTACTAAAAACACCAAAATGCATGCAGCAATAAGCACCACGTAACAATACCAGAGGAGTTGGACACCAGGGCTGGCTGTTCTTTTAGAAGAATGAGGATAAAAATCTCAGTTCCTTGAACATTAGAATGGTACAAAATTAATTTAGCCAAAGGAACAGATTCAAATTTGCCCTGTGTTTATCAAGGTTCAATTTATGTTCAGTGAACCAGCTCAGATATCATGTGTCACCTCCCTTCTCCTACAGCAATAAACACAGGATGAAATTCCACATGAAAACTATGTTGTGAATACTTCTAGGGCTACTCCACTCCCCAGGGACCACTGACTGAAGCAACTAACTAGTCCTCCAAATCAAAAGACATATTTTATTCATCTGCACTCATGTAATACACAAAAACCAGGTAAGCAGTACAGTTCATCTATGCCCCACATGTTCCAGTGCATTGAAGGTCTTCTAGTGCTGGCACAGGCCCTTAGTATGGTCTCAGTCAATGGATTGCCAAAGTGGGGTCTACAGCAGTATAAAAAAAATAAATCAATGTTGCCACTTACACAATACAGACTAAAGCAGACCAATTAATTCAGATTAATGCTGAGTAGGGTAAAAAGACTGGGGAGCTGCAAGCATGTGTTATGATATGGCTGCATTAAGTCCAGCCCATGCTCAACTGAGAGGGACAGATGGTAGGAGAGAGTGCACAGGGAAAGGTTAAGAGCAGTTTTAAAAGGTCTGCTTTTCAAATACACTAAGTAATTGCATTCCAGCCGATTTTAACTGGAGCTGGGAAGTCTGCAACACCTCTGGAAAACAGGGTATTAGATCCAAATTCACTCTTCCAACTCCTCAGAAGTTGAGAAAGGTAGCCTGGTAGCTCCACTAAAAAAAAAAATCCTTCCCTATTTTGTTTGCTATCAGGTTTGCCAGAACTAGAGAGAAGAGGCAAGAGATGCAGTAGGAATCTCCCAGAGCCTCTGCAAAGCTGGGAGGAGACAGCATCTTCCACAGGAGGCCAGTAACCTGCTCACTTCCCCTGAGTGCAATGGGGCTTCTGCTCAAATCCACCAGCTGGGGCAGGCAGCATTAACAAAGCTTCTCAGCTTCAGCAGCAGAGCAGGTCCTTCTCCTCCCATAAGCACAAGATAAAACAGCAAACAGAACAGTGCCATGTGGCAGGGAACTAGGGCCCCTGTTTCGGGGCCATGAAAACACTGCTGTGCACCCATGACTACTGTGTGCAGCATTGCTTAGACCTGCCACAGCCAGATGGCACTTTGGCCACAGTCTTGGTTCAACCCAGGGGTGTGCAGGCAATCCATACCCCAAATAACCACTGCTGGGGCTTACAGCACACAGAGCCAAAAAATCCTCAGCAGTCCTGCTGTGCTGAGCACAACCTTGACTCAAAAAGGGAAACGCTCTGTAGTGATTAAAATCACAAGTCTTAAACTACTAAAGTGTAAATTCCCCACTGAATACCTCAAGCCAGTCATATGAAAGTTGGACTGCACTGTGTGGGGATCCATAAGTTCCTGATAGTTGGGGATGTGAATCCTCACATCTGGACTGCTTAAAAAAAATTAAAAATTCCTCCTCCAGCCCCACCTTGCTCCCACAGCCCTTCACTTTCAGTGGCTGAAATGTCACACTGGCTGTCAGCTGACAGGTGGAGCAAGACCAAGGCGAGTTAGAAAGATTTACAGTGCAGGTGCTGACAGATCTCCATGAGACAGCATCCAGCTGATATTCTTTCAGGACAGCATAAATCCAGGACCCCTGGAGCTAACCTCTATTAAAATTTAAGAAGCAAACTTAAAGAGACTACTTTAAAAGGCTGCACACAACCTAGATCATGTTATTTTAGAAGAGTTGTGCCCAGGCAGCTTAACCTGACCTAAGCTTTTATGATCAGAAACAGCATCTTCCCTTGAGACTACACAACCATATGAGAAATCTCTTTCTGAAGAAGCAGCCTGCAAAACCTGTCATCTGAACACAGTGTTCCTGAAGGAAAACCAATTTCTGGGCTACAGGCACCTTTTGTCTCTGCTCCCATTAATTATGCTTACAGAATGCTTCCAGTCTTTTCATTAAATGTCTAAGACCAGAGAAACCATGGCTGCTTCAGCCCAACAACAGTTTAGGTCCTCTGGGTCAATCACACACTTCCTTATTAGCCCTAAAAAGGGAACACTGATTGCTCTGTAACACGTAAACAGATGCACTAATTTGAAGGGTCAGCAAGGACCAAATCATGGCACCAATGCCTGTAACTTGGTACTTTCAGAGCTGTACCAGCAGACCATCAAGATAAGACTGATGTTAGAGGAAAATGTCTTCTGCTTCACATACATGGACTCACTGGCTCCAGCTGATGGTATTTGCCCATGAAAAATATCTGCAGCTCATACCTCCAACCCCACTTGAATGAAGTGCCCATTTTACCTGTGCACCATTAGAAACACTCCAAGAACTTAGTTTGGGTGTATCTAAAGCAGAAACTTCTGTGACAAGAAAGCAAGCATCAAAGACACTTAAGCACTGTTCACTTCAGTTCAGAGAAATTCAGAAAGCTAAATTCATGTTAAGCCTGAAAGCCCATTTTGCTACCAGGAAGTGATACAGCTTATATCTCCATGGGTAATTGGATGTAGCCAACAGAACCTCAAACCTGCAGCTGTTTCTCTCCTTTCTTCCCCTACAGACACAGTCATATTCTTTCCCAGCCTCCAAGTCCAAACCCTCCTTGAAAAGCATTTGCTTGATGAATTAAGTAGCATGACATTAATATCAGATACCCTGAGCAAGGAGTGGAACTAGAGAGAACAAGGAGAAGGAAGGAAGGGAAAAATGTTTTGCCTGCCAATATTCAAGGCATTTTCCATGTGACAGATTGCCCATCTGTGTGCTCTAGGAGGCCTGAGACTTGCAAAGGACCATAAACATGATCCACATCTAGGCAGAGCTTTTAATGAGTAAGTCTGGCATATAAGGCATTTTATGAACTACTATCCACTGGAGACTTAGCTGATACAAGCCTTTCATTTTAAGAAGTCAATTTTACAATTTGGTCCATGGTACCAGGTTTAATATCTTCTTTAAGCTGCCAAACCACAAGTCAACCTCAATTAGAAAGCTTCATACTTCTCAGTAGTACTGTATCTGTAAAACTACTAGGGAAAAGCTACTCTTAAAAGCTCAGAAGAGGTAATTTGTAGAAACAAGGACACATGTCAGTTTCCATAGCTTTCAAAACTGTTGTTTTTGATAAAAGCATCCCAAATGTACTGTGTATGAAGTCCTCATGAGAAAAACAGAAGAAGGTCAGCCAGAGCTCCCCCACCAGATCCCACTGACTTCATTGAAATTTAAGTTTGCTCCTCAAAAAATTTAGTGGGACTTCTGTTCAACCACTGCAGTCCCATATGAGGCATCTATCACATTGGGCCAAGCAGCAGAAGCCCATCATGTGGCACATGACCTGAGGCAGGCCATGCTTAGCAACAGCCTTTGGAGTTCTTCACTGTCATGAAGTTTGCCAAAGGGATATCTGCAGCACTAAACAAGTTTTATTTTACATTCCTTCTTTATATTTGACTGAAGGGTTATGGCCTTGGCATGAACTGCTCCTTCTCCAGTAATCCCCCTGAAGATGACACGGCTGTGTGTGTATATATAATCTCCAGTATCAGGAAACACCAACTACCTCAACACCAGTGATCACTTCTGCAAAAGCAGGAAAACAAGTTGTCCCAAGATCAGCAGAGCTAGGACAGCCTGAGTTTACATGACTTAGATCCTGCTTTGCCTCCCCCAGAATTGCCACTCCCTTCCAGCACTCCTGTAGTGTGACATCCAAGTGATTGCCCTTCCTACACAGCCAGCAGGTCATCATCCCCAGTGCCTGTACCCTTCCCAGGGTGACAGAGTTTTCCACAGGTGACTTGTCACCTAGATAACCTAGGTGAACAAATCAAGGTGAACCTGCTCTGATAATTTCTTCCTTAGACGCATCTCATGACACTTGACTCAAAGGGAAAGCAATACCACTGCTGATTGCTCCAGAACTTAACACCTGAACAGCTGCTGTCTCACAAGTGATCAGCTGCTCACAAGACACGAAAAGGAGCTGTTCATAAACAGCCTCAAGTTAATAACTTTTTTTAAACCTTATTGAATTCCAAATCTTGCTAAGCATTCTGAAACTCAAGATCAATTTGCAGATCACATGCAGATAAACATACAAGTATGCACAGCTCTCGAGACAGTAGGTGCCCCAACCACTACCACCTCCTTGGCCACCCTGTGCCAAAAGAGAAGCCCTGACCTATTATGCAGGGTCAGAGCATGGGAAACATGAAGCTGATGACTCCTTTATTAACTAATGTTGTCAGGACTAAACAAATGTTTCATCCACTGAAACCACTGCCAGTCACAAAGGATTAAGAGCAAACATGATCCTTAACAGAGGAGTTAAGATCAGTGCCACCAAGAGGTTCAGCCCATCCCCTCATTCTCAAAATGCTCAGCTCTCCTGAGCCTCTCCTGCATCACCTCAATGGAGACAAAGCTCCACAGACCTTGGACTTGAGCTTCTGGAGCAAAGAGGTCTCCACTTCCCTGTGGCATCTGCAGAGAGCCCATGTTCTTTTTCAGAAGCTGAACTGAAAACTCAGAAGCCAAGCTTTCTGGGTTTCAAAAGTGAATGACAGTTGAAAAGTAGTAGGAATGCTAGGCTAAGGACAGCTCATCTTCCACATTATCACCACTTTCCTCCCTTTCCATTTTAATAAACTAAAGACAAGATTTGGGCATCTATCCACACACACAAAACTTCCATTAATTACTTCATGAAGAAAAGCCCAACACACCCAGTTGCATGCTCAGACAACTCTTCTTTGCCAGTGCTTCCCATTATCCAGCTGGTGCCCAGTTCAGAGCCTCCACCACCATCACATCAAAATAAAGCCTGGATTTTGACTCACCCTCACAACGTAGTTGAATCGCCTGGAATCCAGGATAGCACTGGAGAAGTCAAGCCGGTTGAAGGCTTCTCCCAAGGTGCAGTAACCATGGCGCTGGGAAGGAAAAACACTCTGGTTCACGTTTTGGCAGACTTGAGTCCAGACAGCACCAGGCAGACCTGACCCAGGGCAACTGGATTTAGCAAGCTGATGGGTGCAAACCATGAGAGCAGCCCACAGCCAGAGCAGGCAGGCCTGGCTCCCACTGAGCCACACTTAGAACATCAAGAGTGGGCATGGCTCAGTGTAGATTATGGCAGTTTCCCAAGAGAGACCCGTGCTCTGCTCATGACCCATGAATTTACATGTGAGAATGAGGCACACATTCCTGGGGTTCAACATTCAGTGTGAGTTCAGAGCAGTCTCGTACAGCCGCTTCTCTCCACGAGTGCAAGCGAGCTGTTGTGATAAACTCCAATGATTTTCCATGTTAGGACTGTACTGGGTGAAAGCCAAGAACAGTATTATGGCTTGGCCTGCAAATGGCTGTTTTTTTTTAAATGAGGGAAGCAAACAAGTCATATTTTAAACACATGTACAAAGCCTTGTACATCAAGCCCTGGATGCCTGATAGGGGCTTAAAATCATTACTGAAATTCCAACCACAAGCTAGATCTTCCACTTATCTCTTAAGAGTTTCTGCTGATTTATATCAGCACAGGATCTTCCACTGCTGGTAAAAATCAGCAGAAAAGAGAACAAAGAACCTGTAGAGGCACTCACCTCTTTTGTGCTTCCCTTGTGAACATAGATCCACTTCTCCTGGTGGAAATCTGTTTGGACAAAGACATTTCTCTCAGTTAATCTTCCACCTCAGTGAATGTTATGAGCAGAACAGAGATACAGCTCTGTCTTTTAGTATAAATTATTTTGTTTACACCACCACACTTGAAACCAAATCTAGCAACTTACTGAGCTGCTTTGTTTCTGTACAGCTTCGTTTGAGACTGCAGCCCTAAGCCTCAGAAAAGGCTTCTGTTTCACTGACACAGCTCAAGACTGTAAATGTTTAATCTGCCAGCCACAGATATACCATAGCACCTCCTCTTCTTTGGTCCCAGACAGTAAGCGTGGCTGACAGCCAGGTTTTGTTATTGATTTTATTAACTATTTATTACCTTGGTTACATGCTTAGGATTGTATGTCAAATTTGAAGTTGAGCAAAAATGTCATGAGACACCAGGCATGTAAGAGAGCGCTTTTAGCAGTGAGGTCAGGCTCAGAGGAGCATGCTTATGCTTGCAGCTAACTTGCTAAAAAAGAAAAAACTATGTGGGACCAAAATTTTCCTATTTCTAATTGCCCCTCCCTTCCCTCAGAATGGGAGTTGTCCCATCCATTCCCCAAAATAACTTCCCAATACCCAGCACACACTGCTAACTCTATATGCAGAAGAGCCTGTACTATAAGCAGTCATGCTGCTCAGTCCTTCTCCCACTCCATTTTCACATGGGCTTTTGACCCTACTTCCACCACACACTGGCAATATAACTGCTAGTATAAAATAAATTCTCCTTCCCACCCTGCTGGACTCCTTTCCATAAGGAAAATATTGAGCTCCTAGAGTGACCTGTAAAATAATGAACTGAAGCTATGGAATGTACTCCTGCCTGGTACTGTAAGTCCAAGGACAGACCCAGTCTCAGTTACAGGCATGCTGACCCTGCATCAAGCCCTTTTTAATGGTAGATCACAGCAGAATCCAGCCAAAAATTGTCATGGTAACATTTGTTTGTTCAGAGAACTGAATACACTGAGGGGCCAACTTTTGGCAACAGTTTCCAAAATCCTGGGGGATGCACAATGAGTTAATAGCAGTGTGGGAATTGTAACTCATTTCCTCTGCGTCTGTTTATATTTGCAGCCTTCACATGTAACTCCAGTACCTATCTTGCAATCAGCCCAATGCAGACCTTACTGTCCCTGCAGGACCCCCAGGTCCTCCCCCAGGGCCCCATCCGAGACCCTGGCTGCTCACTGAGCACACAAAAAGACTTCAAGCCTTCTATTGTTTTGAGTGAGCTGAAATCTTATTTCATTTTTCATGCACTCCGCACACAGAGATAGGATCAAAGCTTACATTCAGGCTTGTAGCCTCCAGTAATGTAGATTAGTGCTCAACATGCATATGGAGGGAAGAATAAATTTAGCCTGTTGTGCACAAGGAAGTCTACAGGGGGAAAATACTGGAACTGGTTCATTTGAATGTACCATAGGAAAAAATTACCCTCCTGACAAACAAATGACAAAAATCTGAACACAAAAAGCACAACTCCTCAGAACAGGGATTACTAACACAGGGCATAAATCTTCATGTTAAACTGTATCCAAGTTCTCTACTTAGGTCAAACATGGGCGCAAAGCCCTTCAAGACTCTAGAAGGCTCTTCATGCACTGTACAAAAAAAAGATATGAAGCATTTTCCATTCTTCTGTAGCAACTTTTGTTTAAAAAGAAGTCCAAAGAGATGTCTTACATTGAGTCTTGGCTTTGTTATTCAGCAGATCTTTTTTTCTCTTCTTGGCAGCAACATCATAGTTTATGCTGTTGAAGAGATTCTCTTTGTTGTGATCATCTTTTTTACAAAAGCTGTGAATGACACAAAGCAAGGATTTTGTTTATTTCTGCATTTTATTGGACACTGTGTTTCCTGCAAGGAGAGAAAATACACAGGTTTTTATTGTGGCCTCCAAAGCTGCCTCCTTTTAGGCTGCCCCTGAGAAGTAGTCTGCACACAGTTTAAGCATCCAGTAATGGTATTTTTAAAGGAACCTCTGGTGCCTCAATTCTGGCCTAGCCAAGATACCCATGACAGGAGCAAGTAATACAGATGACAAAGTGCTGGGACACTGCTGAGCAATATTCTTTTCCACTCTTTAACCTATTTCTATCCTTAAGTAACACCACATCCTCCTAGTGTAGGAAGCAGATTGCTCTGAGCCAGTCAGACTGCTACACAAGTACATATTTAGACATCCCTGAAGACATATATATGTATCAAAATACTTATTAACAAAAGAGTTCCCACAAAATACTATTTCAATCTTAAAGGAAAATTAAAGGAAAAGCTTAACTGAGGTTCAGATTTATGTGACAGTTTTCCAGACCCCACATAGTAGTGACTACACAAGTTAACAGCTAGGATCTCTTGTCCATTGCCTGCTTCTGCTGGAGCTCTATATTATTAGTGAAGGGAGCTATAACCCCTTATTGCCTTCAAGGGCAATGAAAGGCTATTTATAAGGAGGCTGTGCATCAACACCCCCACGTTCTGCAGACCCAAGCCACAACCCGAAACTGAGAAGCCCCTGGGCAGCCACAGCAGTGCTGCAGAGATCCCTGGGGGTGTCAGGGGAGGGCAGCACCACCAGGGGCTCTCAGCAGAGGCCCAGCACACAGCCTGCTGCCCAGAGCTGCAGGGTGCCTGGTAGGTGCCAGGGAGAAGACAGGCCAGGCGCCCAGGAGAACAAAACAGAGCTGTTCCCACTGCTCTTAGCAGCTTGCAAGGGATGAATCATGGCTGCAGACCTAAACTCGAGGAAGGGTCCCAGGCACCTCGCTGCACCTCTCAGCTGATGTGGCTCAGACAGCCCTGGAGCTCTGACAGGTGCCAAAACATGCTACTGCTGCTTGCAGCCCTGGGCAAACTTCCTCCGAGACAGACTCAGGGACCCTTGCACAGCCAGGAGGCTTCCTGTACAGGCCAAGTATTTACACTGCTTAGTCTCAAACAAAACCCAAACATGAGCAGCATACCAAACACACCTCTGACAGCTATTCAGCACAGTCTCCTGTAAAGGAATGAAACCTGTGGGACAAGACTTCTTGTTTCCCCTGTTCACTGGCTGGCTGCATGGCCACACCATCAGCATATGCAAAAGTGACCAAGTCAGAGTTTCAGCCCCAGGAGGAACCCAGATCCCCTCTGGCAAGATCCAGACAGGTGTTCTGGTTTGGCACCTGCACCAGAAGTGGAAGAAACCTCTCCCAGTTTCAGAACACCATGACCCTCATCTCTCCCTTCCTATTCTCCCTTGCATCCCCCTTGCAGGGCAGCCAAGCTGTGGAGAAGGTACCACTGCTGTGGGCTCCACCACAACACTGCAGAAGGAGAAGAGCAGCAGCATTGAAGGTGAACAATATTCACAGAAAGAACAATTTGGGGAACCAGACACTTCTGCCAGCTGCAGCTTGCTCAGAACCACCTAAACCTGAGAGCAGAACATCTCAGTTGCTTATGTACCCCACTTATGTTGCTTCCTGCTGGGGGTATCAAAACCTGAGAATAGAATATGGCAGCAAGGAAGGAGCTGTTTAGGAATATCCAAACCCGTGTTTTATCATGGTTGCACAAAATCAATAGGGCGTCAGGTTAACACACCCCATGCAGTGGCAGAATCTGAGCCCAAGAGCACAAGATGGATCTGCTTTAAATCTCTCATGTCAACAGCACACCCTTGCCTGTTGACTTCCTACTGAATGACTCTGTAATCTGAAACCACCATAACAGCAGCAGTGGAAGAACTCCAGCATGGGAGGCAGATTATTTCCCTGTTTATGTACTGCCAGGTTTCCACCCACTTCTCCAAGGCATCTTGACAGGTTGAACAGTTGGACACCTGAACCTGGCACTGCAAGGACCCCCAGTCCGAGGCCAGTATGTCACCTCCTTGCTTTTAAATGGGAAAAGGGATGTTTAAACCCATGCTAAACTCAGTATTCCCAACATACTACCATCAGCCAGACATTCTCCTACCTATTTACAAGTTAAAAACCTAAACTTGATTTTTATTTACAGCTTACATAAAAGCGAGCAGGAGATACCTGCTACCTAAGCCTCCTTGCAAAATAACATCTCAGCAGTGGCTCACAGCAAATCCCTTCTTACTCCAAGTCCCTTTGTCATGGGTATTCCTGACCCATCCCCAGGCCCGGTGGCAGCAATCCCAACCCTGGCAGCACACAGCTGAGAAGATGCAGCTCTGTGAGAAAAGTTTGGTTTTGACAGGAGCGATCTGGCCCGAGCCCACGACACCCACGCGCTGCAAAGCTTCCTGCCCGCACCATCTTGGGGGTTTGTTGATGTTTTGCAGCCAGATTAGTCAAGCAGCACGTAAGGTACATTACTCATGGCCTGGGGAGGATTTATGGCTCCAGACACATCATCCTTCTCAGCCCGAGACCGGGAAGCCCCCAGTCAGGTTGTTTTTTGCGGGGAAGGGTGGGCAACCACCTGCAGGGCCCCCAGGAGACACCCGGCGATGCACCCCGGGGGCACAGCCCTCTGGCCGCCAGGCAGGTGAATGGTTCATCTTTTCCTCGATTTTCCGTCACCCTCCGCAGCCGTAAGGACGGCCCGGCCGCCCGAGGAGGAACAGCCTCCATAGGGATGCGAGGACCCCGCCGGCGGTTG
>JANPWX010000019.1:5435872-5508281 GCA_024734555.1 Trochalopteron elliotii
TATACTATTATATGATACAACATTGCAACACGTAAATACATAAAGCACATTTATAAGCCCACGAAAACGTGCCTGCATAAATGTTTATATCTTTTGTACCAATAACTGGAATATGGGAGCCATATATGGCATTGAGATACGCATAAAACATTATTTTTACGTTTGTTTGTGTTCCGCACTCAGCGCTTTCCACACACAACGCCGACCGTGCGCAGCCGTCACGCACAGCCCAGAACTCCGCACCCGCGCCGGGCTCAGCCGGGCACGCGCAGAGCCGCTGCGCCCGCGGGGCTGAGGGGGCGGGGCCAGCGGCTCTGCGCGTGCCCGGCTGAGCCCGGCGCGGGTGCGGAGTTCTGGGCTGTGCGTGACGGCTGCGCACGGTCGGCGTTGTGTGTGGAAAGCGTTGAGTGCGGAACACAAACAAACGTAAAAATAATGTTTTATGCGTATCTCAATGCCATATATGGCTCCCATATTCCAGTTATTGGTACAAAAGATATAAACATTTATGCAGGCACGTTTTCGTGGGCTTATAAATGTGCTTTATGTATTTACGTGTTGCAATGTTGTATCATATAATAGTATATAACAATGTAATATATGTATTGCAAAGCTGTCTTCATAGAAACACACGGAATCGAGATCCTGCCCTCCAAAGGGGGTTAAGCCAGGCAGATCCGTGTCACTGAAAATACCGTCATCCTTTTAATGAGGATCACCCGGCAGCTCTGCAGCGCAGTTGGGTTCGATCTGCAGAAGCAGATGAAGAGAGAAAGAAGTGCTAGGGAAGGCAGACACAGGATTTCTCCTGTCTCTTTTAAAAGCCATCAATTTAGAATCTTGTAAAAACAAACAGCATAAATGTTTCATATTGATTCTATGTAGAGAACACTATGTAAAAAAATATTATGGAATGTTTTCTAAATGTATGTTTTGTATGTATTTGTATTATACTTGTAATGGTTCATGTATATAAAACATTTTATTTATCTGTTTTATATATTCATGTGCTATGTTTTTACATTATATGTGTGTATATATAATATATACACATATAATGTATATATATAAAATATATATTATATATACTATATATAATTTGTAAATTATTATATTTGTGCTGTGGGTTTACATTCAGTGCTATTTATTTTCATATTTTGTAGATAAAAATATATGACTGAAAGCTATATAAGTATATATAAGACGGTATTATATATGAAATATACATGCTGTTTACACATAGTTTATTTGGTGCATGTACCAGCACTTTTTAATAAAACTGTTATTTATTGAACATTGAAAACACAGGTTTGTTGCATCCAAGCCCAGGCTGAGGGAGTACCTTCCCAGCTAAGAATGTGCTATGGCACATTCTGTAAATATAGGACATTTTGTATTAGGATTATGACATATTTGCCCTGTGCTGTGGTATATGTATCTCAATACATGTATTTTGGTTTTGCCAAGTCAGTGTTATTTGGGGAGACTGTGCATGGGGTGTTCTGGGTGTCTGGGAGCAGCTCCAGTCCCCCAGGAAGGGGTGGGTGGCTGAAAGGACAGGCAGTCACGGGCATGGCCTGGCCTGTGCTTGGGGCTGAGGGCTGAAGGGAGGCGGGGAGCGGGGCCGGGGGGATAAGCTGTCCTAATCCCGTCATGTTGCAGCCCTGCCGTCTGTGCTGCCACCGCCCGGGCCTCTGGCAACGTCTGCTGCTTGCAAGTGACAGTGTTATGTATTTACCCTCAAAAAACCAGAAAAACCCTAATAAATACGAGCCCTGGAGGTGTGGAGAAGGTTGCAGGCGCACATGCAGTGCTGCTGGGGCTGAAGGCAGTGTGTGGGAGCTCTGCAGGCAGGAGAGCTCCCTGAGGCATCGACTGATGCAGGAAGCTTCACCCCATGAGTGTTGGCTGCCCCGGCCACCCCGTCTCCCCGTCCTGCTGTGGCTCACCGATGTGGGTGTTAAAAAGGGTCAGTGGGAGGAAGAGTGAAAACCCAGCAGCTAAAAGCAGCCATATCGGAAGGATTCTTGCAGCCCCATGGCACAGTGTGTTTGAGAGCAGTGGTGAGCCACAGTGCGTGTGGAAGTTAAAATCCAGATATGAGAACCCTGGGGCTGAGGTCTCTTCTGCCCAGCTAATCCACCCCCACAGAGAAGTGGTCTCACCTTCTCTTTCAGGCAGTGCCAGCTTTTTCTTGAGTGTCAGGAGATACTGTTTGAGCTGCAAGATTGCTTTGAGCTGCAAAGTTATCTCTGGCTTTTTTCTTCTGCAATTTAAATGCCCTAAGCATCTTTCAACAGCCTCACTGCAGGTGACACCACCTTCCACACATTAGAAGACTCCAGAGGGGACCAGATCTGCAACAGTGGAGATGCTTGGGGTGAGACCACCTCTTGTGTCCCTGAATGGCTGTGGTCACCTGTTGCTATCTCCTGCCCTGCAGAATGGGTGTGCTGGTTTCGGCTGAGGTAGAGTTAATTTTCTTCACAGTGGCTGGTCTGGGGCTGTGTTCTGGATTTGTGCTGAACACAGGGTTGATAAAGTAGTGATGTTTTTGCTATTGCTGAGCAGGACTTACAAAGTGCTGAGGCTGTTCCTGCTTTTTATACGGCCACACTGGTGAGGAAGTTGTGGGTATGTGGGAGGTTGGGAGGAGACACAGCCAGGACAGGTGACCCAAACTGACTAAAGGGATATTTCAAACCACATGCTCATGCTCAACAAAGAAAATGGGGGGAAGAAGGAGGAAGGGGGAGATGTTTAGAGTGATGGTGTTGGTTTTCCCAAGTAAATGTTTTGCATGATGGAACCATGTTTCTGCTCTCCTAGAGATGGCTGAACACCTGGCTGCCTATTGGAAACAGTGAATTAATTCTTGGTTTTACTTTGCTAGTGTGATTGGATTTTGCTTGCCTTATTAAATTGTCTCTATCTCAACCCACAAGTTTTCTGGCTTTTACCCTTCTAATCCTCTCCTTTATCCTGCTGGTGGGGGAGTGGTGAGCAGCTGCCTGGGGCTTGGTTGCTGGCTGGAGTGAAACCATGACAGTGGGTTCAGCCAGGCAGATCCATGTCACTGAAAATACTGTCACGTGTCACTGTCACTGAAAATGCACATCATTAAGAATGTGGATCACTTGGAAACTCTGAAGTGCAGTTGGGTCTGGTCTGCAGAAGGGGATGAAGAGAGAAATGAGTGCTAGGGAAGGCAGGTGCAGGGTTTAATTTCTCCTGTCTCTTTTAAAAGCCATTGTGATCTGTGATGATAACTCACAAACACCATCAGTCCTTGTGAGCAGCCAGAGAGCTGCCAGTGGGCTGCAACAGGCAGTCAACTGCTGACTGAAAGCACTGTGTCAAACCATGACCCAGTGAGAGCTGCAGGTTCAACAGAGCAGGTGGTGTGTTAAAACCTTTAGAGACTTTAACATGCATTGGCAGGAGAGCTTGCCACCACTGGCACTGTAGTGCAGCCTGAGTCAATGGTAAAAAATTTTATGACTGAAGAAAATCCAACAAAAAACCCAGAGTGAAGCTCACGGTGCAGACATGTAGGTGCAGAGCCAGGGTTGGCCAGGCTGGACCCACTGCAGGTATTGACATTGTAGAAATGGTGGCACAGAAAGAAATTGGAGATACTGCTCCAGAGCACAGACCCTTTTCCCACAGGCCAAAATAGATCCTCTCATGGCTGAGCTGCTCTGCTCCTCCTCTTCCTCCTTCTGGGCACAGTAGCAGTGGTGTGCAAGGAGCAGGTCATGGAGGGGCGGCTTTCTTGCTTTCACAGTGGGTGTATTGCAGGGCAGCAGCTTCCTTTATTTACTCCACCCTTTGCTTAGGAGCACCATAGGTGCTCGAGCTCTGCCCTCAGTCCTCCACAGACCATTGGTATGCAGAGGTTAACGAGCAGGGACAAACCCATATGCATGCCTGGGAAGGTGCAGGGATTTGTAAAGCAACTGGTGGAGGCATTGCCCTCAGTTTTGCCTGAAGTACACCTGTACACCAGTCATGGCTCAGTGTTTACAGACCTGGGAATCAGCAGCAGAGGGATAAAAAGCAGCATGTTTAGCTGTGAAAGGAGAACATCCCCATCCTATACCAGTGTGGTAGCTCATGTGGGTCCCTTGCTGCAGCATGTCCATCACAGCTGGCAACTGTGGAAGCCAGCTGCATTGAGCTGCCTGCTGTGCATGTGTGCACAGACACCAAGTGTTGCACAGACATCAAAGCAGCCCCTTACACACCCTCCTGGAGTTCAGGACACAACTCACCTCCCCCACCCTGAACCCCTTCAAGTTTGGGCTCCTCTTGCCAAGGAATGAGTTTTATCCCAGGGCACATGGAACAGCTCCGCATGGCTCTGCCCTTGCCCAGTGCTGGTTGGAGCCAGGAGGAATTCACCAGACCACGGTTACAAAAAAACCCCCCAAACCCTGTTATTTTGGGGACAATCTGGTACAAGGTGACATTGCCAAGTGGCCACAGGTTGCATCTGGGAGTGGACACAGTCCTGGTGCTGCTACTCTGCCTGGTGGGGGGTGGGGTGTATGGGGGTTTGGTGAGGACTTTATTCCAGCAGTATCTCAACTTCAACCTTTATAGACTTGTGGTCAGCACATACAGATACCACAGGTCAAAGCTAACTGTGCAAATCAGCTTTGGATGCAAAAGTGGGCACTGAGGCTGGGGGTGAAGGGTGCTTCCCTGGGCAGTGCAGAACAAAACCTGGCAGCATTGGTTTGCAGGAGGGCTATGAGTGATGTGACCCATGTGGGTTCCCACAAGTAAGTGGACATTGGGAGAATTATTGATGTGGTCATCACATTATCAATGTACGCATTAAAGGATACATTTCCCATATAAGAATAAAGACCGAAACATTCTTTTAGAGCAAACTGGGCAGCAAATCCTCATTTGCCACATCTTACGGGATCCTGCCCATGCAGGTCTCAGAGCATCCCAGATGTGCTCCCACCATCTGATGCAGAGAAGTAGGGAACCCATGTTTGGCTGTGGCAGCCTGTGCTCTCAAACCTCAGAAACAAACACGTTCCTCTTACCTAAAAAATGATCCAGCTGACAGATGTTTCCTTAGAGAGACAGATCTGGTAGCCTCCATGGCCTTGTCATTCCCAGCTAGGCATGCTGGCAGCTGAGTTAAGTGTGCTGTGGCTCACACTGCTGCGGGAGGTTTTGCCATCTGGGAAAGCCATGAGGTGATGACGAATGGCATCTCACCTTGGGGACAGTGAGTCATGGTATGGTCCAAGCTTTATTTTATTACACCTCTGTTCCCTGAAAGTAGCAACTCAGTGACTGGGAGCAAATGCCAGAAATAAGCTTGGCTCACTGGCCTGTGTGCTCCAGGGATGCTTCAGGGGAGATGGTTTTACCCTGGGACTCTCTGGATGCTCAGAGGTGTCCTGTGGAGCCTTATCTTTCAAAAAATTCAGTAGCTCTACCCTGGATCAGGCCTTCCTATGTCCCTAGGCATGGGAGGGGACCCTCATGCCCCTGCCCATTAGCCTCCTGGAGACTAACTGATAGATTTGGGTCCATTGAGGCACCCAACAATGGATCCCTTTGAGATCCTTTCAGGACAGGGATGTCACACAGACACCAATGGCATAAATTCCTCTCACCATGGAATCCTGATCTGAGCATTACCCAGGCCTGGGCTGAGCACAGGTCTAACAGCAACAGCGGCACCCGGTGATGTCTGCTATTCTTCTCATCTTCAAAGCATTAGCTGGTGGGAATTAATCCTCATACCAGGCAGGCAAGTCTCATGACTCTTGCTCCACAGAGAGGCAGAGTAAATGATGTGATGAAGGGTGAATCAGGTCACAGCTGCGATGAAATCACAGCAGTTCCTGCCTGCCCATCCCGTGACCAGTAGACCTTATGTACTCATCAAGGAGGTAGCTGGCATGCAAGGATGTGCAGAAGCCAGCCTCTCCTCTCCAGGCAAGTTGCACAGCCTGCAGGGAGGTGCTGGGCCATGACTCACCTTTGAAAGCAGGTTCCAGTGTTAGACGAGGTCGAAGAGTCCCTGGGTTCATCCTCCAATGACTCACTCCAAGGGTCTGACAATATACAAGGGCACCCAGTAAAGGATGCTGAAAGGCTGAGGGAGGCAGCTCTGGGCAAGGTCAGAATGCCAAACTTTTTCTTTGTTGCCTTTGAAAGTCTGAGTTTAAGATTTTAGCTCTCTGAATGGGGTCTTGGCTGCTGATATTGGGGTGAGAGAGCCATTTGTGTTAGCCACTAGTGGGAACTTAAGCCAGGACACTGGCACCAAGGGCAGCCAGCTGCTGCTGTACCTTGGGTGAATTACTTGATCTCAGGGGGAGAAGCCTGCTCAACACTGAAATGGGAGCAGTGCTGAGCAGCAGCTCCTTGGGAACCAGAAGGAGAGGAGGAATACAGTTTCCTGGGCAAATACCTGTAAAGGGGGTTTGGTGTGAAAATAAAAAGCATTTAGGAGAAGTAAAATGATGTTTCTGTGAACCGAGGTTCACAGAAATGTACCCCTTAAACAAAAGGTGATACGCTTAGACAATAGAGAGGAGAAAGCCACAATAGTACTGGCAGTTCCCCATGCACAAAAGACAAACAGTGGGGTATTGTCTGAGAGCCAGCTTCTATGTTCATTGCACGCAGCGGGCCAGCCCATCCTCCCTCTTCCCCGTGCCGTAGGTAGATCTAAAGGAGGCAGGAGGCTGGCAGCAAATTAATATCAGCAAGCCAACTGAGAAGAGGAGCAGCCCAAGGGACTTGTATCTTGTCAAATTGGAAGTATATCTGGGAATTATTCCTTGCTTATAGTAAACTGTGCATGATGTACCTGACAACAGGGTTTGGGATATGGTTTCATAGAAAATATGTATTTTCCATGAGGAAGGGTGTCTCCACCCCCTGCTCACTGCACGAAGCCCAGGGTTTTGCAGTCAGGAGCTGTCAGTACTGGACATTCAGTTCCACAGTGCAGAGGATATGGAGTACAGAGCTACAGTGGGCAAGAGGCCAGCAGCGTCTGAAGTGGCTGTGGCAACAGTCCTGCAGGATGGAGGTTACCCTGTGGGACAGCAGCAAACGAAGCCAAGAGCTGGACAAGCATCAGGGCCTCCCCAAGGTCCACAGCAGTGTGTGTGCTGCACTGCCAGTGCTGGGGGGAGCAGAAGGCACTGAAAGGCACTAAGCTTGAGGGTATCACACCTGCAGAGATCAAGTCAGCAGTGGGGTTGGCTTGGCCTGGCTTTGTAGTGCAGGTGAGGGTTGATCTGGAATAATCAATAACCTGTAATTATCCGGGGGACATCAAAGAGTGGACATGCCTCTCATCTCTTCTATCCTCTCTGTGGCAGATCACGGCTGCGGCTCTTACAATAAGTCTCTTCTTGGTGCTGCAGTGTTATCTGTGGCTTTTGTGGCCCCTGTGTAACAAGCATTGCTGCCTGGCTGCCCACAGCCTCAGGGCACCCAATTTGGTGACCTAAATTCTCCATTTTTTACCCCAGCTGCTTGTATTCTCTGGATGCCTGTTGCAGGGAGGTGGTTAATGTCAAATACTCCCTTTTGCAGCCTTGTTGCATCTTCATTTTCCTTGTCTCTTAAAGTGGTTCAGAGCCTTCTGAGGTGGAAAGATGGTGCAATCCAAGGGCAAGCCTGCTACAGAGGACAGATGTCCCTGGAAGGAAAGGTAGGAACACAGATGGAGGGAATGGAGTGTAAAATTTCCACCCTTCTGTCCCTCCAGCAGCCTGCAGAAAGCAGCTGTTTCTGTCGTGTGAAGAGTCATCCTTGGGCAGGGCAGTTTCTGAAGGTGAGAGGTGGCCCCAGGCGAGGTCTGGGAAGCTGCCAGGGCATTACAGCCCTGCCCATCAGGCATGCTGCCTGCTCCAGGCCTCCATTTGACATGATGAGGAAGAAAGTCCAAAGATAACCCCTTGCTGCTGGACCACACAGCACATTTAGGCTCCCTCAGGCTCTGAAAAGGGCTATTTCTCTCACTGTGCACATTTCATGGTCGTGCTATAGGAAATGGTGTGGGGGAAGCAGCCTAAGAAGTTGTTCCTGGCTGGCTTTGAAGGAGCCCCTTAGCTGATCCTCTTGTCCCTTAGATGTTTCTAACCCAGAACTACCTATTTTACAGAACAGCTTATTTTTCCATGTGTGAGAAAGCCCTCTCCTGCACCAGCAGGTGCTTTCCATGAAAGCCAGAGCTTAACTGCTCAATCTCAATGAAGACCCCAGGAATTTCTCTGGATGCTCACCTCCATTTCTGCAGAAAGTTCCAGCCAGGGTTGTTCTACATTTTGTTTGCTTCAACACCACCCTGGCAGTGTCAGTGGGACGCAGGGAGCATCCCTGCCTGGGAGGGGAGCTCTGGATAAAACCGCGCTGGGGTAGCTGCATCTCATGTGTGGCCAGTGGCCCGTGCAGCCACAGGAGCAGGTTGCAAGGGGCAGCAGGGTGATTTGCTGTGTAAAATCCCCTGTGGAGAGAGGAGTGTGGTTATTAGAGAGTTCCGATCCTCCACCCTGTTGGTAGGATACACAACTTTTCCTAAACACAGCCTGTCCAGCCGCATTCCTGAAGCACACATTCCTTGCCAGCGTAGCTCACCCAGAGTGTGTCCAGGAATAGCACTGCAGCTTCATGTGGGACCTCTCCCAAACACATCTTTAACTGAACGGGACCACTTGGCCCATGTGCTTGAACTCAGCCCAGGACCAGTATTATAATTACTGGTCTTCTTGCCATTTTCTATCCAAGGCCATCGATTCTTTCTCTCTCACATCTGTGATTTGTAAGCATCACTATTTCAGCTTTGTTTTCTGTATCACTGCCCTCTTTTGGGCTGCCCCTTGGGGCAGCATGGGTGCCAGTGACCAGGGACATTAACCTTCTTGAGTTAATGTAGTTAAGGCTTGTTGTGCAGCTGGAGGTATTAATTTCTGTCTCTGAAGCCACATAGTTGAGATTCAGCTGGCTATTCGTAGCCACAAAGAATGCTTTGCTGGAAGGAGAGTTGCTGGCTTTCTGATTTTTATCATAAGCCTTGTGATAGCTGGCTTTGTCTTGACAGCACCAATATCTGGAGCATAGTTTTGGGGTGAGAAGCTCAGCTTTCAGTTTAAATCCAGAATCCCATTTGGAGCCCTGACAATTGCAGAGGAGATACAAAGGAACTTCCAAGCATGCTTCCATGACTCAGAAAATGCAAATTACCCAGTATTTTGGTTAAGAAGACAGTCAAGAAGGAATATTATGTTTTTTAAGGCTGCACAGTGGTCCTTGAGTACTTGGCACTGGCAATCTCAGGGAAAGATGCCAGTGCATCAGGCCTTTTTGTTATGGAGAGGCTTACACGTAATTTTGAGAACCAGGACTGCAGGGATTTAGGTGTCCTGGAATAGGTGACAAACTGTTCCTTTCACTACTAGGCCATGCTAAAAAGGGCACAGCTGCTTAGTGGGCCACCTCTCATGCCCAGGACCCTTCAGAGGAGCATGTAGGAGGCATCAGCCTAGGCTGTGTCCTTTCCCTTGCTCTGCTTATCACTGCCCATAGGCAACCTTAATGCCAGCACTCTCAATCTGAATACATACAAGTAAGGTATTTTTGTAATACTTTTCTTTTCTTATGCACAATTGCATGAAAACTGAACTTTTTCTTACCAGACCTCCTGCTGAAGGCCCACTGCCCATCTGAGTTTTCCCTTTCCCTTTTTCAGTAGGTACTGAAGACATAACTTACGGGCTTTGGCTTCATCTCTCTCAGACTTGGTATTGCTCCAGTAGAAGCAAAGACTTCAGGGCTCAGCAGCAACAGTTTTAAATACTTATTTTGTGCTTCTCTGTGCTGTGTGCAGACATAACCACAGTGATCAATCCCTGTTTTCAGCTTCCCCTTTGGTGCCTTGTGATGTTAACATGGTGTGTAGTGTTCTGCAAGCATCAGACAAACAGAAATAAAAATCAGTCTCGGTTTGCTTTTTAAGAGTAGCCCCTGGAGTCAACAGCCATTCGCTCCTTATAACCTTTAACTCTCACAACATGAAGGGGCTTTACAGAAGAAATAGAGTACCAACTTAGGGTTCCCATGTGTTTTCATAGGAAAACATTAAAAATCTAAAAGCAGCATGAGAATGAAGCAATAAAGCATCTGGCCTTTCTTGGCCAGGCATGGAGTTGAGCATGCCTGATTTTTCCAGGAAGCAAGTGGATTTGCAGAGAAAAGTGCCAAGTAGTCACAGCAGCATCACTTCTATTACAAGTATGGATTTTTCAGCACACACTGTGCTGAAATGATGATGGGTGGCTACTGAATTTTTGAGAGCTCTTTGTTTTTCTGCACGCAATGGGAACTCAGCTCCTAGAAGACACTGGAAAAGGCGAGGCAGCCCAGAGATAGCCCAAGAGAGATGCTCTGCAAGATGTTTTTCATCAGACCAGAGCTGGTAGCTGCAAAGAAAGGGCACAATACTGATATCTGCAAAGGGAGGAATGAATTCAGAGTAAGTATTTCTTTGGCTGCAAAATCTTTTCCAAGACTTAACTGAGAAAGAGACAGTCTTCTCCTTGTAAAATAGAAGATCTAAGTAGTACAGGTCTATCTTTATAAATACATATCCAGCGGCTTGTTTTTTAATTTTGAAAATATCACTAAAACTGCAGGAAATAGGAAAAACCTGCTGCTTTGAGAATCTTCCCATTCAGAAGACAAGTTCTGTCTCTTACTATAATTACACAGCCTTGTGCCAAGTTGCTCATCTCAACACTTGAGTGATGGGCAGAAGCTTTTTTTAGAGAGTATCACAGGTTCCTTTCACAAAGGTTGAGGAACAAGCCATGATAATGCCTCAAGGTCACAAAAAGACCCCTTTATATTCTGCAGGGGTTCAGATGGTTGGGGTTGATGGAAAAAAATTATTCATCTGGGCCGTAAGAAAATTGTGATAAAGGACTGCAGGACTCTGAATAACTCAGCAAACTCAGTGGGTTCATAATTCAGATGTCCAAACAGGCCACCTGCATAGCTGGAACATTGATTTTGTTTTTTTTATTGGCAAGAGCTGCTTCACACTGAGAACCTCTGAGCTCTGCAGAAACAGTTAGGTGCTCTACCCAGCCATTGCAAACCAATCCTAAAGGGAAAAAAAAGTTGCCTGTCATTCTTTGTTGGCTCATGGTAAGATATGTGAGCTGCCACATTACAATTAAAGGCCAGTTGAGGAGAAAATTTTGTTTCTCTGATCCAAAATGCAGGCCCAGGAGAGGACTTCTTCTGTTTTATGATAGCCAAGATGCAAAATGGCCTGGGTTTAACAAGTCCCTGGGCACAAGGAGAGCTGGAGGAATGCTGTGGCTCCGTGCTTCTTGTGTGCACCAGCTGTAGAGTGAAGGAATTGGCCTCCCACTCAGTCAGATTACCCTGGCTGCACTGGAGTCAGAAGTCTGTTCTTAGGACGTTTATCCTGACTCAGCTCAGAGGCAGGAAATTCTTAAATTTCAGTAATTAACTTCAAGAAGAAATTTATCACCTGAGCCTATCCCAGCCTGCTCTTTAGGTTACAGGTTCCTGGAAGCAGAAGTTGCTTTTTTCAGACCTAAATTCTCTAATATGATTTCCCACTATATTGCATTAAAAAAAAAAAAAGGTGAATCCCCCTAAGTTTGCATTTAGTTTTAAGGTTCTCCTGCTCTAACTCACCAGGCATTTGCCCAGGCTAGGTGAGACACAATATCTGTATCCATCTAAGAGTTCAAAACAGCCTCCTCTTCTGCTGCCAGAACAACTAATGTGGCATCTGCAGCTGCTGTTGGCAACTTTCCCATGGATATCAGTGCAGCAGGTTTTGATCTTAAATTTGCAGTGTATGTCCCCAAAGAGCACTCTAGCTTGAAACTCTGTGGTGGTTCAAATGAGGCTTTTTGCTGATGGCTGCAGTCCCCTTCCTCCAGCCCTGCTGCCTAGAGGCAGAGCTAGTGGTCAAGAAAATAGATTTCCCAGAAGATATTGTGCTGTGTATTGAAGGGTGGTGAGCACTGTGCAGTGTATGCTGACTTTTAAAGTGTGACCACTGTAAGTTCACCAGCTGGAGCACAGGGAAGGGAAATGCCTCTGGATCCAAGTTTAGTGAACAGCTATTCCATTGAACATGAAACTCATGTAAGTGCTTATAGCATCCATCTTTTGGTTGAATATCCAGCAAGAATTGCAGAAAAATCAATTTCAGATAATACAGCTGAGGCTAACTTTAAGGAGAAAAAGCCTGGAACACTTTTCTGGAAGGGGATGTGTTGCATGTACCTATATATCTATATCCACTATGGGAAGGACATTAGCTGTGGTGTGGGAGGGTAATGACAGACACATGGGCCCTGACGGAGGTCCTGTCATGTGTCTGTGGAAAATACGAATCATCCAAGGCAGCGTGTGTAGTGTAGGAGAATTAGGAAACCTTGAAGAGGTGACAGCTGATTAAACAGCTGAAGTTTTAGATCTCTCTGAGCTATTTGATATGCAAAGATATGTCATAAGACAGCTACCTTAAGCTGCCTAATACCAGTTTCTTCCCCCTGTTCTCAGGCACTGCTGCTTACCTTGTACAAAGCTGTTACTGTTTAGTCTGTGCAGAAACAGCCTTTGTCATTGTATTGGAGTCTAACTCCTCCAGCTAAATTAGATCATTGTAGCAGCATAGACAATACACAACTCTGCAAGCCAGGATGTAAATTTATTACTTTTCCCATAAAACTCATTTCACAATGTTTTTGGAGCAAGCCTCCTTGCTGTCTTTGAAACAGAGCATTTAAGCTGAAGAAAGAAAGGGAAGGTAAATTCAACCTAAAATCTTCAGACACAAGATTAGCCCCAAAGCATTCATATCATCAGCGTAGGAATTATCTTCTGGTTTCACTGTAGCTGAAAGCTCAAAAAATGACTGATACCATGAGAACAGTTGATCCCTTTTCACCCTTCCCCAGTGCTGGGATTTGTGCAAGATTACAGTCAAATGTATTTGTCAAGAAAAGTCAACTGGGGATACCACTCAACTCCCTTATCTTGGTGGACCTTCAAAGCCATTCTCCATCCCAATACCCAGCCTTATCTGGATATAAACAGATATGCTCAGTGCATCTCTGGGTCATCTTCCCCACATGGTCACACTGTACAATCATCAGCTTTTTCAGCAGAAGTCAGAGTAAAACCAAAATGGCTGAAAGATTTGTAGGCTGTAAAGAAGGGACAAAATGCAAAGCACAGATGGATGCTATTCCCAGAGAGGACGGCAATGTATGGGAGGGTAATTTTGTGTTCCATGTTGATCCTTCTTTACTGAGGTGTATGGGGTCTGGATGGATCTTCCTTAGGGAGCCTTGGGTAAAGACTTGAGGATTTAGATTATGCCACGAATTTGTGAGCCATCGCATGCCGTTAGAAAAACCACAGTCCCTCTAGAAAGGGAATCCATTTTCTGTCCTGGTGGGAGCTGAGGTATGGAGAGCAGAGGTTTCCTGCACTGATCTGTTAGACTAAGCTGACATAATAGGCTTCACATCAGTAAGTCTGAGGCAGACAGTAATTGCAGTAACATGGGCTTAGTGGTGAAAGCACGGAGCACCACAGGTACACCCCAGCTGTGAAGAAGGGCATTGTCTCTTTTTTTTTTCCTCCTCACCACATAGGACTTCATTTTATAATTTAATATGGTAGTGTGATTGGCACCACAGATCAGAACCAACAGATGAAACGAAACCTGATAGCCCTTCCCTGCTTTTTAAAATAATATTCCAAAAATATCCCCCTGTTTCCCAGGCACGGATATCACAAAGGGCAGAAGAGGACATCGTCTCTCAGATTTTCTCCTTCTTCCATCTGTAGCCTATGTGTTGTATATACAATGTACCTATATATTTCTATCATTAACAACAGAAAGGAAAAAGAAAAAGAGGCATTCTTTCAGCAGGAGAAATGTCTGGCTCCAATATTTCCACCAGGAAAAGGTTAAATTCAACTATGACATTTTTCATGAAGTTCCTGCTTTCCAGGGAAACTCTGGGGTTAGAAATATTAAGAGGTTGCTACAATTGTGATGTTACCTCAGTGTGCCCTAGGAGGCAGGATTTTTTTTTCTCTGCTTTTCTATCCTTTTCTGTGGGCTGTCCTTATGAGCCACTTAAAGTCTTCTGTGGTGCACCAGCATCAGTTATTCTCATAACATACCATTTTTCTTCTCTGGGAGGACAATTCCGGTGCTTCCTGGGGATTTTGTTCCTAACCAGTGAAATGGCTCTTACAGTTGGCAACATAAAATGCATTAACAACAGGTTCCATAATGTTTAAAGGGGATACTAAAAGGTAGCCCTGGAATGATGCCTCTTCACATGTAAACTTAATTTTCTGACCAACCACGTTCATGGTTTTAATTTACTTTATCCTGTACAGCCTATCAGTAGCAGTCAGTCTGGTAGCAAGCTGTAGGTTTTTTACCTAAAAAAAGCCCTACAGAGATGATATACAGGACTGGGACAAACTAACTTGATGCAAAGGACATTCAAAACAACAAAAAAAATGAGCCTGCCCATGAAAGTTTTAAAGGATGCAACTGATTGCTGCAAATAAACTCTATCAGTCAGACCATTGTTCTGGTTTGCTGGACTAACAGAGTGGGAAAAAAATTCAAGTGGCAGATACCAGATTTTTGGCCTAGAATGTGCTTCTTGGACTAAATTCCAAGACTAAAGTACAGTTCCAAAGACAGGAGCTTATCCAGTAATGAGTTGATTTGTTCTTCTGGAAAGACTTTTACTAGTGAACCAGAAGGACATCTTTTCTCAGAAAACACTGCTGTGAACTTCAGAGGCTTTGTGTTATATGCAGTGCTCATCTCTCTGACATGTTGGACATAAATACTCTATCCAGAATAATAAGTTAATTGTCTGTAATTTAGCATATTAAGCAATCCAGTCTTAAAAGCCATCAGATAGCTCATGGGAGGACTTAGCCCCTATTACAGGCAAACATGGTGTGTGTTTTAGTGGTGCAGGTAACACTAGAATTGCCCCTTCTCAAAGAAGGTGTAACATTATGCCCCGTACAAAATTGGCATGGATCCACTGAGAACAGCATTTGGAGAAGAATCCTGCTGGTCCTTCATTGTATGTTCCAGACATTTTTCATCCCCTCCCAGATAAAATGCCCTGCTGATCTAATGGTAGAATTTGGCTCTCAAAGCTAGAAAGCTCCAACTGTAGCCAAAATAATATCCTAAAATAGAAAGAAAAATGAAAAACCAGAAATGTTGTTTTCCTCTTTCAAAAGTTTCAGCAGGAAGCTAGCAGTGAGAAACCACTAAAGTGGCTCTCTCCCAGCTACCTCTCCCAGTCTGGTCATTGCCTGAAATACTCAAAAGATCCCTCATCCTAAGGTCCAAAGGTACCTTGGTTTCATGCCTGTGTCTCCGATATCACTGGAAACCACCTTAAGTCAACTGAGCTCAGGATTTGGTCTTTCTGTATGAATCAGTTTTAGGGAAGCTGACAGCTACAAATCCCTGTGTTTTTGTTCTGATGAAAACAGCCTGAAGATCTAAATTTAACAGTTGGTTTCACAATGCTCACTTTTGACTGTAAGTAAAATCACCCTGGAAAAATAGCTTAGAATAGGAAGAGATATGTTTTCCGGATGCTGGAAAAGCAAATCAAAGAAAGCAAGCATGACAAATTTATCCTCATTCACAATTTAGATTGCTTTTTACTCTCTGCTTGGTATCTTTGGATAAATACTATGGATAAAAATGATGCTAGAGAGGAGATTCATATTTTCTGACCCCATTTCAGAGGAAGATGTAGCACATAGCTGTGGCGTTTGGGTCACGGGAAACAGTGCCTGCAGATCAAATCTGTGTTGTGAATGGTTTTTTCACATGAGGAAACCAGACAGAATATTTTCCAAGATGAAAAAGATTCTTCATGGACACATTTATTCTGATGAATTTCTTCTTGTGGACAAATTATCCCTTTCACTTACCCTATGGTCACATTACAACACTTTAACAATATAAAGAGACCATAGAGTGGATGTAAATATAATTTATAGCAGTAGAATGGCATAAATCACCTGCACATTACGAGGCAATCTAGTACAAATAAGACTGGGGCCTCTATAATGAAAATCTGCTCCCAAGAGTGACAAATGGCATCTTCTACTCAGTTTTTTGTATTTGAAACAATGTCTGCTTTCAAATAAGCCAGGATGGATTCCAGAGGATGACCTGATCCTGCTCCTCCTAGTGCCTTGTCAGCAGTTCACCACGTTCCCGCCATGCAAATTCATGGAAGAAAGGAAGATGTTCATATGCCCTTGGAAACATGATTTTTATTTGGGAACATCCTGAACCTCAGATGCCAGCAGCAATTTTTCAGTCTAGCAATTAGAGAAAAAGGCATTGCACTTACAAACTGAGAACAGCAGAGACCAGCTACTTGAGAAATTACACACAGGCTTTCCTAATGCAGTGCCACAGCCCCTTCCCATCCCCCCACCCCCCCGCCCCCACAAGAGGAGATGTGGGGAGAGGGGCCCCTCTGGGGCTCGGGGCCTGCCTTTGGCCATGGCCTAGTGATCTAGGTGGTGCCAAGTGTCTCCTCTGCCTGTACAGGTGCACATCTGCATGGACACCTGTGAGGAACTGGTTGGGAAGTGGGTGCCAAGGGCACAGGTATGGTCCAGGCTGCTGTCCTGGGCTGTGTCCTGGGCCTCTCTTGTCCTGGGTTTCTCGGGGTGTCTCCCAGGCTGGTAGATGCTCAAGCATGAGTCATCTTCGTCTTGCAATTCCTTGGAAGTAGTTGTTCCAAAACCATCTGCCCACAGATGGGGAGTGACACCACCTGTCCACAACCTCTGTGAGCACCTTCTCTCCTGGAAGGGCTCCTCCTGCATTCCCCAGGAGAGGTGCTGGTGGGAGGGTTGTCCCTGGGACACGAGGTGACTTGGCAGGCAGCTGGGTGCGGCCGGACGAGCTGCACTCACGGCAGAGGAATGCGAGGTGCCTCCCTGGGCTGCAAGGTTGCCCCTGGGCAGGTTCAGCACTGTTGCTGCACAGCCAGTGCATTGCTCTGCCTTGCATGTGACAGGTGAGCAGGCAGTGTGGCATGAGTCTGCTCCCTGGCCATTGGTGTGGCCCATTGGAGGAGTGATGGGCTGGTGTCAAGCAGGATGTCTGGATGGACGGCCCAGTGGTCAGGTCTTTGTAGCAGTCCCACCAGCTGTCCCACCCGCTGCTGCTCTACTCTGACCTGCTCTCTTACATCACATTTCTGCTTTAGTTAAGTGTTTGGTCCTCAAGACAAATACAGCAATAAAAATAACTCCTTTTATGTCATTTCTTTGCCACAATTGTGCCAGTCCCTTGGTCGTTTAGCTCAGAGCAGACTTGTCTGGTCTGCCTTGTGGCTGGCTTGAGTGTCAACTTCCTAATCCTGCCTGGCTCAATTCTGGCCCTGCTTTTTGGGCTTCACTCTGCTTTGCCCTGTTCACACTTACCTCAAAAGAGAAGGTCTTTCTCAGTTGGGCCTTGGCTCTTTCCTTGGAGGACAAATTCTTCCCACTCTGAGGACTTGGTATCTGCCTTGGAGAACGCACAGGCTCACGTTGGAGCTACAGCCACTGGCAGGCGTAGTTTGTCAAGGACTGCAAATTTATAAGGCCTGGGAGTCTGGAGACACTCAACAGTGGACCTGTTGTCTTGGATATTTCTCAGCCCACTACTCCTTGTGCTAGAGTTATAGTTTAATTCTGAACAATCTAAAGTGAGGCTGTTAATGAAAATTTTAAAATATAATATCCCTTACAGTAAAAGAAGGGGGGACTCCTTACAGTACAAAACCTGCTTTTGATGACAAAGGCCAGCTCATCAGCAGAATTAATCAGTGCAGCATCAGTTTAGCATCAGTGAGGCTTTGTTGATTTGCAGATGCAGAGGATTTGGCCTCAGTGCCTGGTCTGTATTATTTTACAGCAGATAATGAGTGCAGCATGCCATGCTTGCTTTTCTTACCCTTCTTTGAAATTGCAATTTTACTGACCTGAAAGTATTTTCCCACTATTAAACTTTCAGTCAGGACATAAGTCCTTTTTAAGATGCTGAACACCACAGGATGCCTTCTCCTTGTGTGGGAACAGCTCTGCTGTACCAAGAGGAGGTGTGATCTTGACTTACGGGATAGAGATTCCTTGTGGCACTGACTCATACACTGTAAATTTGTGCTCATTTTCACATCTTCCTCCTGATCCTGTTTTAGGCTGCGTCTCCATTACTCCTCCACCCTGGGGGAGGAATCCTCAGCCAACACAGCTCTAACCCGAAAACCACAGGAGATGAAAAGATCTTTCATAGCAATAATGATGCCATGTTCCTCTCCTCTGCAGCTGCATTTTGAAAACAAAAGATCAGGAGGCAAAGTCACCACCCACAAGCAGAATTTGCAGCTCTGCAGCCATCGGGGACTGGTGCAAACAGGCCTGATGCAGATGCCAGAGAACATACTTCCTATTGACACCAGGGAACAACAAGAACTGAAAGTATAACCTAATCTAGGGTGAGAACAATGTCTGCTTTTGCATATTTAGCAAGGATAGCCTTGGGCCATGAGCTGAGGCTTAACTTTGCCCACACCATAATATATTTTCATATTTTTGTAATCAGCTGTTTTGGTCAATCTATTGTAAAGACCATGTAATGTCTGCAAAATAAGGTGGATGCACTTCCAGTTTGGTGCCCCTCAGTAGATATCCATGCCTGCAGTAAATACCCATGCCTTTACACATTCCAGCTCCAGTGTCCATGAAAAATTTCCCATGAAACAGATAGGAAAACACTTGGAAATAGCTCCAGTATTTTGGTGAGTCTGTAGTTCAACACAAAATGTAGAAGAACAGGTTGAAGGCTGTGGATCATGACTTCTTTCTACTACAGCATATTTCTAGGCCAGGTTTAGCTGTTTGCTCTGGGCTGAAACACTCCTTGGGACTTGCCTTTCCAGCATGGATAGCACTTTTGAACTGGCAAAGGGTAGGTGATTGACATCAGACAGAAGGCCTGATTTCATCAAGGCTTTGGCATGACACTTGCTGGAAAATGTATTCCAATAAGTGCCACCCAGAGTTATTAAATGTGGCACCGAAAGGTGAACAAAGTTCCTGCCAAGGAACTGCCACTCTGGACTAGTTTGGTCTCTGCTTGTACAGGCAGGCCTGATGTTAGTCATCAATGGGAAAAGGTCAGTGGGACTAGGGAGGGTCTGGCTGCCCCTTTTGAAAGCCCTGGGCACATGGCAGCAGTGTAATCTTGTAAGCTTACTATGTTAAAATACAGCTCTTCCTTCTCTTGGGCAGCCTTTAGAACATGAATTGGAGGTAAACAATGACTACAGTATTTTGTGTTTACTTTATGTGCCAGTGCTCCCATGAGGGGTAGAATGGTGGAGAACCCAGCTCAGTGTCCACATGAGACACTGAAATGCCTATGAGAAGTCTTTCTGAGCTTCCCCAGAGACTGTTTCAAACCTTGTGCTAATTGCTTTCTTCTTGACTGCTCTGAGTTCACTCCCATAGCTGCCAGGGCTTGATAATCTCTGGATCACAGTCCTCTGCTTGGATTTCTGTCACTCTCCCTGTGTGACCTGTCCTCTGCTGGGCAGAAACTTGCAGGGTCACATGAGGTGCCTCTGCTGGGCTGGAAATGGGGTTATTTCTTCTGAGTTGAGTGGGCTCCTAAAATATGAACCTCATTTCAAAGAGCATTTGACACAGATGAGTGCATTTGTCTTCTCCAACGTGCAAACTAGAGAGCAACTATTTTCTGCTCAGCATGGAAAGGAAACAGGAGAACTGAGACAGCAACACCCACGTCTGTGAAGGTATTTAAGCACTTGCTGGGATCCATGCATCGTGGCCAAACTGTTGATACTAAGACACAGTCTGGGCAGCAGTTGCCTATACCCCTTTTTTTCCAAAGTCCTAAGGTACAGTCTTTTATCACTGGGTCGGGTTTCTCCAAAGCTCCTTGCAGGACCAATTACAGGAAAGGGCTGGTGCTACATGTGCAGGTTCCTCTGTTTATTTTCCATGGTGCCCCATGCACATGGAAAAGTGCAGACACTTTTCCACCCCATGTTGTGCAGGCGTCTCAGCAGAGGTTGCTCTCAGCACCAGCACCACTCATTTCTTGTGGATGCCACAGAGGAACCACCTGTTACTCTAAATCTGGCAGTGTTTCCTCATCTTCCCTGCATCCCCATTTCAACTTCTGTAACTACATCTGTGTGACCTGTTTTCTCCTGCTGTGTAGAAACTTGGGCAGTCACATGGGGTCACTCGTACTCCCCTGACCCTGTAAATGTAGAAGGGTTAGTTTATTTCCAGAAAGTATGGTTTACATATGGTTTTCCTTTCATTATTTTAGATGTCAACTAGAAGGGCTCTGCTTGTTCCCTTCAGTAACAGCAAGTAAATAGCTGACCTGTTTGGAAAAACTTAACACCAGAGACCTGGTGAAATCTTTGGATGCAAGATGCGTGCTGAACCGTGTGTGACCCTCTGTAGAGAAACATTAGCTTAATATATTAATAAATGTTTTTTAGTGAAGATGAAAGAATATTAGAGAAAATATACAAGCTTGAGGTCCAAATTCCATGTGCAGTCCATTTTCCATTGAAATCAAATGGCCAAAATGAAGAGGTCAACAAAAGTTTGTTTGAATTCTGACTAAGGAAAACAAGGAAAGCTTTTTGCTCACTCCAGGCAGTGCCATTATCAAGAGGATCTGGTCACAAAGACCAAGGCTAGAATTTTCAAAGGCAGTTGCTTGATTTGCTAGCCCCACTTCAAGCACACTGAGTGGAGCTGCTTTTGGGAAAGTGTGAAAAACAGGGAGATCCCTGTGCTAGTCCTGGGAGACTTAACCAATGCCACAAGGCTGCTTTGAAGCAGCCAGTAACTCAAGAGTGCATTATCTACTATCTACTGTCAGATCAAGCTCCAGGGCATAAAGTAGGAATTCTGACTTGCACAAGTGCTGACGAAACTTGTGCTGTTAAGTCTCCTGGGTTGCCAGCCTGGGCATCTTCACACTCTGTCCCCTTTTGTACTGGGACACACATGCAGAGGCCAAAGAATGAAGATGTCTCATGTTAACTGTAAGATTTCAGGCTGAGCTGAGCTTACCAAGACAGGTGGTGAGTGCAGGCACCCAAAGAATCATTCTTGGAAGACAAGATTGAAGGACTCCTGCAGTTCACAAATGCTACTTGGGAACTGGATAGTCAAGTACTGCCAGTTCCTAGGATCAGCTTAAAGTTAATAGAGTGATGGCAGGTGCCCAAACATCTCTGCAATCCTACATTTGCAGAGATGTTTTCATCACAGAGCAGACAAAATAAAATGGTTTTTAAAAACAACACACCCTGCAGGTCTCTGTCACTGCCACTGAGCATATGAAATTTAAACTAAAAAAAAAAAAATCCTAACAAAAAAAGGGAATGAATTCATATAAATAACGTAACTGAAGAAGCTTGAAAGCAGCAAGAATGTGTGAGACTTCAATGCATTTTTATCCTTTTAAAATAAAACAGATGCTGAGGGGATGTTACAAGAAGGCGTCTCAGAAAGGCTGGTGTAAAAACATTGAAAGAATAGAGAAACTTACTTTTTCCAGGAAGACAAGCAAAGACCTGGTTCTACAGACCTGGGATGTAGAAATGCATGTTGGAATGCATGTATGGAAATACTATTTTTTAGCATGATCTGAAATTGCAGACTTGGGAATTAAATGTGTGTGTGGAGTGCTCCATATATCCATATATCATTATGCTGAATTTGGAAAAAAGTTTCAGATGACCTCAAAGGGATGATTCTCAAATCTTCAAGCTTACTTGGGAGATTGCCTCCAAACAAGAGAGCCTTTAAGTGAAAGCATCGCTAGTCCATGGGCCAATCCACCTGCAAATCCTGCCAGTGTTTGTGTCCTTTTGATAAGGTCCTGTTTTCCCTATGGGTCTATAAGTCTATAGTCAATACATCCTTGATTTCTATGGAAAGCAGTGTTAAAACCCCTACATTTTTTTTTCCCTGAGGTACTGAGTAGCCTCAATCAAAATCAGTCCCATATTCTTTTCATAAATCTTTGTGCTTATCCACATGAATAGCCATTCATTTAAGATCATAATTACATTAATTAAGAGCACTGTTTCTACAGGTGTGGTTACTTCCTAAAGAGCAAGTAGCTGCAGTAGGATTGTACAAGAGCAATCTTCAGCAATTCACAAGAGGCAGCATTTTTTTGAGCTTTAGCAGATTCATTTGAAATGCCCTTCTGGGGTTGGTATCATTCTTATTTTAATGATGTGGCATTGGAGACATGAAAGAAACAATATTTTGCCCATAATCACTCAGCAACTCACATCCTTTCTCACTTACTGGTGATGTCACATAACTGCACTACTGATGCCCACTAGCAAACTAACTCTCATTTTCACCATTAGTGATAACCAAGAGGGTTTCCTGGAGTTAGACTTTAGGCAAAATTTGAAGTAGGCTTTGAGCTGATTCTGTTGTGAGTCATAATCCACAGGCAAATGACCAGAATGAGAAGGGGTGTGATCTACTACAGGACTGTAAAGCTAATAGTTCACAATCTGTCTGTTCAAGAATGTTTACCTAATTTCATGTCACTAAAAGAGCAAAATGCTGTCCCTTTTAATAATAAACATTATATTTCACTAAAGAAGAAGTGAGACAAGAAGTGATAACAGAAATTCCTCTGAAAATAAGCTGTTTGTTTCCCAGCAGATGCAAATCCATTCTGTCACTCCCTGTTTCCCCCTTCAAATGCACTTGTGTGGGTCCCACTTATGCACCAGGCAGGGAGATCAAGATCTGGCTCCACTGGGATGCTTTGTACTGTCCTGAAAGCAAAACTTAATCCAGGGAGAAGATAATGCACTCTTGAGTTACTGTCTCCTTCAACTCCATCCTTGATTTGGACAAGTTTTCTCTCATCTCCAAAGAGTTATCTGAGTACAGATGTCAGTATTTTCCTCCCTAGAGTTTATTATGAATTTATTAAAAAAAAATGCAATCCCTTCAGCTATGAAAATTACCCTCATTTGTCTATAAATAGGCTTAACCTCTTAAACTGTGTCAGATGCTGCAGATTCACCAATTTGATCTAGATCTTCAGATCTTCTCTGCTACTACAGCTCCAGGGCAAATGACTCATGCTGTTTGCCAGTGCCATATCCCACTGAGCCTGGCAGTATCAGTGTGTCTGAAGGTTTCTACTAAAATCTGGGCAGGGATTTTCTCCTGATCAAGCTGGGCTCAGCAACATACTGCAGCCATAAATCAGTATGTTGTACTTACATGAAAATCCATGTATTTGCAGTAGTCCAGCCACAAATCAGTTAGAGGAAAATATGTTCTAGAGTCAAACAAATATGATAAAGGCAAAATCCTATTGATCCATGCAATCATTTCCCCAGCTACATTTCCCTTCACCGGCAGCAGTCCTAGGAAGATTGGTCTGCACTACCTATTTATCTTACCATTGAAATTGCTTTGGAAATATGAAAGGGAAATGTCTAAGTATTTTCAGACAATCTAAATGACTTTTATAGCTTGTTCCTGGAAATCAGAGTTCCCTGAGCTGTCTGAATGTTCTGTCCTTACTCAATGAAATACTTGTTTTTAAAAGCAGAAGGAATCCAATTTCCCAGGTGTGTGCCTGCTCCCAGAATTGTCTCAACCTTTCTGCTACCTTTCCTGGGGAAGGGAAAAATCTTGACTTGGAAAATCAGGGAAAAAACTCTTCTTCTAGGTGAAGGGTAATGGTTCTCTTCTGGCTATGAGGTACCAAGGGATAGAAAGGTTGATGCAGCTGGTTTACCCAAGTTCCAGAAAGTCCTGGGCCTTGGCACTTGTTTGATCATATTTGTGTGCTGATCTGTGGACCAGGGAGCCATGGGGAAGAGCTGAATTTTATTTATTTTATTTTATTTTATTTTATTTTATTTTATTTTATTTTATTTTATTTTATTTTATTTTATTTTATTTTATTTTATTTTATTTCACTTCTACTTCAGTTATCCAGGTTATGGCATAAGATGTTGCTCTTGCCTAATGAATGAGCTGGATGCTTTCAAAGTCCAGCTGATGGTACTTTGAGGGCCATCTGTGTCCTCAGCTCCCAGTTTCTCATAAACTCTTTGGAGTGAGTGCCTGTGTATTTTACATTGCCATCACAAATAACAGACTCTCAGCTTGATATCCGTGATCGACTGTGCATGTCACATTTCATGCCATAAAAAACATATGCTCAAGGTTGGAAGGGCAAACATGCTTTTGGCTTCCCTGCCATTTGTAGTTCAGTTTGCCTGCAACCCTTAATTTGTGTGTTGCTACTTTTCTCCTGAAAAAATTTTCAGAGCCCCCTGGAAGAAGAAACAGGCTCTATTTACTGACATTTGTTCCAAGTTATTATGAGCAGAAACTCTTGTAGGCTCTAAACAGGATCTCTCAGCTAGAAGCCTTCAGTCAGGACCTACCAAGCCCAAAGACTTCCTTCATTTAAAAAGGTCTGAATTAGCCATTAAATATCACAGCATCTTGAAGAACATCCATAGGATCTCTCTGCTTTTCTCCTTGGTCAAGGTTTGAGCTGGCACTCAGTTAAGTTGCTGGGAGTCTTCTCTGTTGGATGCCATGGCTCTACGTGCACACGTGGGTTAGTTCACACTGTGAATTAATGGGTAATTCAGCTGCAAGTTCCACTGCAAGGGAGTGCCAGGGCTGAAATATGGCCTGAAGCACACTGAGGTACTGTTGACACAGCCTGGGTAATGAGGAGCCTTTCCATGTTTCTGCACAGGATGAACCCAGGGTCAATACGATGGGGGGGAATCATTCTCTGCCATCTGCTTCCTCTCTGGCAAACCTCAGTGCACGGCAGGGGAATGTCCTCCCATGGCTCATCCCTTTGTGTGTCTCCAAGGGATGCAGCCCTGACGGCGGCTGTGGGCAATAGTCATGTGTGCCCCGACGCGCTGGCTTCCCATCTCACATTTGCTGATGGTCCTCATGCCAGAGGCCAAGTTTACTTCACAGAGGCCATATTCTGCAGTGCTCAGGCTGTCTCTAAGATCCTACCCAGGGAATATATAAACAGAACGATGTTTGGGCCTCTGGTACATTTTAATGTCATTTTCAGGGAAATATATGTGTCATAACAACACAAAGCAGGCATAGTTCCCTTGCTTTTGATCTGCCTGGTGCCAGGGTCCACGTCATTTCAGCATTGAAACAGATCCAGCAAGTTCATGGTAACTTTGCTCTCTGAAGAAGTGCCTCTTTTGCTCCTTGGTCTGTACTTGTCTCTTGTCTTTCAGCAGTGTTCCTTACTCCTGTCAGGGAATGTCACGTACTGTTATGTTAACATCTAATTTTCACTGGAAACCCTAGGGAATTGGGCCCTTATCTCCACATACCATGCACATCAAAATAGTTTAATCAAGCCTATTAATTCCAGGGCTTGCTGCTGATCTGGATAAAACACTGCCCTTTCCCAGCACTGAAGTTTTGTAGCCAAGTTTCACATTGCAGCACTCTCCATTAAGTTTGTTCTCTGCTCCTCGGGGCTGAACATGTTCCCATACAGTCCCCCAGGTCTTACAGAGAGATGCCACGGTTCTGCTCTAAGTCTCAGATTTATTTGGGTTGATTTTCCAGACCAGAAACACCCCATCAGTGTGAAAATTTGGACTTGAGAGTCTTTGATGTCACTTCCTGGTGCTCTGGGCCATCATTGCCACATCCAAACACTGGTTCAGGGCAGCTGCAGGGCCTTGGAAGGTATCTGAGAGCAGAGAGAAAACTCAGCAATGTGCCAAGACCAGGGCAAAACTCAGGGGATGTCATTACAGATGTGGTACTGGGGGATCTGAGGAAGCCGACATGCCTTTGTCCTTGTCCCAGCATGCCTGCTTTAGCAAGGGATGGTAGGACATGGCTTATTAATCAGAAAGCACAGCCTGGTCAAGAAACAAACTTCAGGGAACTAGACATGGGAAGGTTAGATATAGGAGGATGGTTACAAGCATCTTCCTGACCAGATGAAGAAGTGGACCAGTTTCTTTCACCTTTTCCCACCTCCAGCAGTGTTTTACCTCATGGCTCACCCCTGACTCTTAAGGCAAAATCTCCAACAGCTGTAGGGATGCCTTGTGTTTAAAGCAGCCACGAGACATGTGCCTATTGGCCGAGGGCTGCTCGAGATGTGCTGCTGCCTGCTTTTCTGGGAAAGGGCTCTTGCAACATGAAAGAAGGGCAGGCAAACAAAGAGCTCTGGGGAGAGAAGTGACAGGCAGCAGCTGGAGCCAGTGGGTGACTTGCCGAGTGACAGAGCAGTTGGGCTCCTCACTACTCTGCTACTATTTTGGAAACATTAATAAACAGAAGAGGCCAGATCAGTCTCTCAGGGCTCCAACACAAACCCTGAGGAGCCCTGTGGACATTGGTGGCACCAGCAGCCTGACACATTAGTTTGTCTGTAAGAACTCTGATTCATTTGGACTGTGAGAAAACTCATTGGATTTAGCCACTGAAAGCATTATTAGCAGTCCACTAATTAGCAGATCTCAGCTCCTTTGCAGGTGGAACGTTGCACTGAGGAAATCATGCTCATTCTGCCATGGAGAATATGACTTCAACTTCTGTGGGGGAGCTTTCAAGCAGCTGGAAAAAAGGATGGATGTTTATATTTTTAAAAAGGGATTGTTTTTGCTGCTGTCAATTATTAATGGCTCTCAGGTCAGGCTAAGGAACAATGCCAGGGATAAATTACCCTGTACGCTATTCATATATGCTCTACCCAATTGTTTCCTTCTCAGCTAGAGGATTCACCTCACAGTGAACTCCTTGGCATTTGGAAAAAGAGGACTGACAAAGCAATGAACTAGGTGTGCCCGTTTATTTATGCATTGACATCTTTCCTACTTTGTCAGGTGTGTTTAATCAAAAAGAAGCAGGAAATGCATTATAATTATAAACATATTACTGCAGAAGAAAAAGGCTGCCCTTGGAAAGAACTGCATTGTTTGATAAACAGTTACAGTGAAAAAACACAGGCTTAACCTACGACTCTTTGCTGAGATCAAAGCAAAGTTGCTGCCACAGGTTGCCAGTGCAGCAGGACTCAGCTCTGGTTTTGCAGCAAGGCAAGGGGAAGAGAGTTGAAAAGAAAATGCAATCTCCTCCGTTCCTTTTCTTTTTTTGCCTGAAATTTTTCCCCTAGTATTAAAAAAACCCCTAAACCGCCCCCCACTCCCCTGGAAAAAAAAACCCTCCAAACCTCAAACATTAAATATTTGCTGTTAAAATTAATAGAATTAGTGATGAACCCAGCTGAGAACACAATAAATAGAGGCACGTCCAAACCCCCTTGTTGAAGCCATGGAGAGACATTGTTTTCAACATGTTCTGACTTGGGATCCTGATGAGCCAAAACAAAGATGGAGTTAGGGGATAACCCTGGGAGATTCTGAATGTCCTGCAGTCTTTCCATGTGACCTTGCCCAAACTTGCAAACATTCCTTAACTGTGACGACAGCTGAACCCCAGTCAGTATTGTGCTGCTCCTGTGAAAAGCAAAATCCTTCTGGGCTTTGAGACCAGGAATGCTGTAGGTAAGATGCAGAAAGGGTTTATTGCCCTTCTCAGCACTGAAAGGCTGAGCCATGGCCCTGAACTTAAATAAATAAAAAAACCACCAACAGACAAACTGAAAATTGTCCAGAGGAGAGCAACAAAAAATGATCAGAGGTCTAGAAAACATGACTTATGAGGAAAGATTGAAAGGGCTGGGTTTGTTTAGTCTACAGACTTTGAAACATCCTAATAAACTCTAAAGATGTAAAAAATATATGGCATCTAAAAAGGGTAATCAATTGCCCTTTATCTCTGTGGCAGAAGGTACAGCAAAGAAGATAAAAGCTCTGAGGCCAATAACACCTCAAGTATGTAACTTGGGGAGGGATCAGAGCATCTCACGGCAGATTTTCAGTGTTTTGGACAAGTACCATGACAGACTGGGTAACTCGCTGTCCCATGGAACAGACTGGTTTCAGCCATGTGGTCCTATGGTTTCCATGATCTAGTGACTGTGTCAGGGCACCTGAGAACAAGGCCTTGGAGGTGGTGAATTTTAGAGCACTCCCTGATTTGAAAAAGTGTGGCAGGTGCTCAACCCTTCTAGAAGTTGCAAGAAGAAAACTTTTTAAAAACCCTGGCTTTTCCATGGCTTCCATGGTTATCAGATGAAGAGCAACAAATTCCCACTTTTCCATGGGGACATCATTGTATTTGTGAAGAACCTTGCTGCTCTCCCATGGGGGATTCCCATCTAGGTGAGTACTCAAATGCTTGAATATTTAGATGATCAGACCTCTGAAAAAGCATGTAAAAGTGTATCAGGTAGTGACAACCTTGCAGATCCTGCCCTGAAAAGTCCCCTCCTGACAATGGAGAAAGAGGCACCTTGGCCAACTCTTGCTAGGAGTACCTTGACAAGTGCAAAGCACTGAGGATGGTATTAGGTACTGGTCTAGGTGGGCCAGGTGGTGGTCAGCACCTGATCAGAAAGGCAACATCCCTTCTCCCCATAGTGCCTACCCAGAGCTGAGCATTCCATCCTGTAGCTGTGTGTGCTGCTCCCTACCCGAGCAACTTCGCTATCCCTCGTCTGTCTTGGAAAGGCTCAACACTGTTTTCTGATTTCTACCCCTCTTCTTCAAAGGGCCCCAAAAGCTTTGTCAGAGTTTGCATCAAAACTCACCACAAGACAAAAGCCTATTAGAAACCAGGTTTTGAATTTAATGCCCAGCAATCCCAAATTCCTTGAATTATGGACATGAGGTGAGAAGTTTGTGAAGGGAAGGAGCACAGGGTAGCAGCCAGAGCAGAGCTGGCCATAGCCCTTGGCATCTCCAAGGACCTGGGGGTGAAGTGAGGGCTCCCCAGGAGATGGGGGAAGGATGCTGTGCTCAATCCTGCTGCAACCCTGCCTTTTTTTTGCACTCCCCATTTCCTGCCCAGCTTGCAAGGTACTGCATGGTCCCACATGAACAAAGAGAAAATCACTAGTTATATGATATGGGAATTAAAAGAAAATCTGTTTGCTTCTAAGGGTAAACCAATGACTGTAGCAATGGTTTGCAAACATTGGATTATGGCCCCAAGTCAACTTCTTTTTTTTCCCTCGGTTTTGGGTACAGTCACGAGCCTGGCAGGAATCTGTGTCAGCTAAAATGCATGGCAGCAACTGGCGTCTCCTGGAGTTTGGAGCTGAGTGGGGTCACAACAGGATGGAGTTTGGGAAGGCAGCACTGCAGGGTTAGGAATAAACATCTCCCAGGGGCAGACTTTCCATAATTGGCCATGACAAGGCTTCTTTCTCCAGGGAGCTGGAGCTGGTCTGTAAGGAAGCAAGGATGAATCACTGCTCCAGCTCAATTTGGCAAGTGCCATGATTTAGTTCTGCTTTGCACAGGGAGGAGATGATGATATAGACTGAAAGACAGAAGAGAAATCTAGCCAAAGGCTTCTCAGCTGGGAGAGGAGTTTGAGTTCCCACTCATTTTTTTCAGGTTTACTTAGAACCTTAGAAGGAAATGCTGGCAATACCACTGGTGCAAAACCAATTCCCTTTATCAACACAGGGAGGGAACAATGGGGACTCCTGAACACAAAGCTCATGCAAACAATAATAGCCCTTTTATTTTGCATTGTTAAACCAGCAGCTGATACCAAATACTTCCTTCTTGCCCTCTACTTTGTTAACTATTTTTGTCACTCTTCTGCTCAATTTATGTGAGGCAGTCTTAGTGTCTGGAGCTGGTTTTCTGCAATGTGGAGGTGACCACATGGCTGTGAAGCCTTTTGTGAAGAGGAAGGTTGAGAATGGTTTCCTCATGCCATCCTGTACCTTTTGAAAAGTCCCACTTTCTCTCAAATATGAAGAAAAAGGGGTGTTGTTTCTGCCATCCTTTCTCTGGGTAGTGGTCATCTGTAAAGCTCCTTGCTATCTCAGCAATCTTATTAAGCCCGGTGACCTAACAGCAGTTCACAGCCTGTCCAGTGTCTGATGATTAATCCCCTCCCTTTAAAAGTATGCACTTAGTGGCAGAACCCCACGAAAATATTGGTGGAGCCAGAGCTGTTTTGCCAAGTGGCAGATTTAGACTTGCTCTTCTTGGAAAGCTGGCTTCCTGTCACTGGCTTTGTCTCATGGGCTTTTTTCCAATGATTTGGAGAGAGGAGAAAGGGAAAAAGAAATTGTTCCTCCCAAATACCTCTTCTCGTTTACATCCCCTTTCCTCCATGAATCCTCTCTGCTGTTCTACATTTCAGAAACTCCATCAGCCAAAGTCATCCCAACTAACCCCACTGCTATTCCTCATGCAAAAGGAGAAGGAAGACCCCTGCAAAATAAGATCCCTTGAAAAAGAAGATGCAGACAATCTTAATTTCCATCCCATCTTCTCCTGATCCTTCAGAGGGCAGGCAGATGGAACAAAAATCTTCCCTGCACTGTGGAAGAGCATTAGCTTAGAAAAGTCAAATCTGCTTCTTGTTGCAATATGAGAGTTCAGATCAAAGCATCAGTCTTTTGCCAATTTCTAATTAGCTGTTAGGAACATTAAAATTTTATTTCTTATGAGCTGACTACCACAGCGAACTCAGGCAGTTGCTCCTGGGCTGGCTACAAGACTGGAGCTTGGGGCTTCCTATTCTAAACACTCCCACCACTGGAAATGGAAAGCTTGGTCAGCAATGAACAGCACAGGGCTGTGGCAGGCAGCTGAGTTTGCATGACAGCAAAGATCTTACTTTCCCTGGAGATACCAGCATCCCTCTTCACTTTTAAAGTCTGTACAAGGACAAATTCCACACTGGGTTCTTACCCAGTATCTTTTTCCTGTTTCCTCGTGAGATGCTGGGTAAGGCCTCCAGACTGGACTCAGCAGCACCACATGCAATATCAGCCAGGTGAATACAGTGTGAGCACAAAGCTCATGAACTTTCTGGCACAGGGTATGGAAAGGACTAACTCTGCTGGTGCCTTCAAGGTCAGGACTTTGTGTGATCCCATGAAGATTCCCCATGTGTTCTCTGCAGAGTGAGGTGGGTCCTTTCTGGGAAGAAAAGCACAAAATATCAAGGAAGTACCAAAAGTCGTTTAGAGAAGGTTAGAAGAGGGGACACACTGGAGTGTAAGGCACCCATGGTCAAAGAGTTTGTGTGGCAGTTTTCCCTTTGGTGTCCATGTGTCAGTCTCTGGATCATAGCAGTCCAAGGAATCCAGGTCTTTGATGACATTGTCTGAGGTGAGACATCGCCCTCCTGTCACATACAGCTTGTTCTTGATGACAGTGGCCCCATGATGCATTCTTCTGTCCTTCATGTCTGCACATTTAACAAACTTGTTGCCTTTTGTATCATAAGCAATTATTCTCCGGGTGTACCCTGAATGCAAAACCAGTGGTGGAAGAGACAGATGGGAATGGGAATTAAGTGCTTATGGCCAGCAGAAGAAATAGTAATAACAACAACAACAACAACATATTTCATGCTGGTCTTCAATAAAATCTATTACAGTAGTATATAATTTGGCAGGATTAAGATATCTAAACTGAGAAGTGATGATGTGTCACAGGAATACCTGTCTGTCTATCTTCGTTTCCTGTCTGTCCTCATCCTGTCTCGTAGCACCCTGGCAGCCAAAGCTTGATGAGCGCCATATAAAGCCCATCAGGTCAGGCAACCAATCTGTCAAACACAGTTGGAGCTTGCAGTTACCTGCATGTGCCTTCAAATATCTGAAAATATTTCTTTTTACCAAACAGACTCCTAGAGCTTCACTTGGAAATACAGAAACCAATGGCACATGTGATGGGCCTTGTTGGGTTGGAGTTGTAGCTGTCTGCTGACTGGAGCTGGATACGCAACAGCATGGTGCCACCAGTGCTCACTCCACTCCTAAAGCCCTCAGCACCAAATCTGTGCTGGCCACCATGCCAGTGACCCAGTGGACAGCTCTTCCTCTGAGGGCTGATACAACCCTGTATCAGCTGAGAGGTGAGGGCTGGTAAGAGGGCCATTGCCCTGGAGCAGTGGAGGTGTGGAAGCTTGGTACCCAGCAGTACCTTGCCCATGCAGAAAAACATGAGTGTGGTCTGAGGTGAGGGCAATCTGCCACACAGGAGCCTGGTAGTCTTGAACTTTTGGACTGAGCTCTCCCCTCTTCTTACTGCAAAGGATAGCAGTGGCCTCTCCCTGAGGGGTGACACCACTTTGAAGTCCTGTGCAGTTTGGGTACAATCCTGTGCTTTGCTAAAGATACTGCGTGTCTCATTTTTCCTTAAATAATTCAACACATGCTTTCTCCTGACAGTCTGTGGTCAGGAAAGAGACATTAATGACTGTACAGGGCCAAATTATCAAGGATATCGTACACCTGACTGCCATGGGCACAGGCTGGTCCTCAGGTTGAAAAAGACACTGAGAAGTTTCCTCTTTTCAAGTGTTTTGCTCTCCTTTTGGGATATTTCACAATTACCCCCAGGAGGCAGCCAAAACACCAACCAACACCTCACAGACCTATAGCCCACCCATCCTGACAAGCCATCCATGGCCTTGTGGTAACTGTGTTTTTCATTCTTCCAAGTGGAGCAGACAGGGAGGACCAGGCTGCAAGTCAGCAGGGGAGGTTCAGGACCCCCATGCTCCTGGTTTCCTCTCAGGAGCAGTATCTTGCATGGGCTTTTCCTCAGTTTCCTCCACCCAGGTACTGCTACTTGGGGTAGGAAAGTGCCTCATGGAGAACTTATCTCCAATGGCCATGAGACTCCACAAGAGAACTGCACGGAGGGTGGGCACCCTCCTCCTTTCCTTCCCAAGATCCAGGTGCTTTTGAGGGAGCACCCCAAACAGCAAGGCTGCGAAAACCCACAGGATCTGGGCAGGGGGAGGGAGAGGGAAGGTGAAACAGAGCCCTTACCACCTACGATGATAATCTGGTCTCCAATCACGACAGCTGGTGCACAGACATTCTTCACTACTCTGGTCTCCATACGAAACCACGTATTCCTGGAGACATGGTAAACCTGACAAAAAAAAATATTCACACAGCTGTTTATGTTTCATTTTAACTGGCATCTGTAATTACAGAGGAAAATCTGGGGTTTATTTTGCCCTAATAAATACAATCCTCTGGCTCAAACTGCTGGAAATCTGAGAATGTACCCACTTTTTTTCTTAATACATCCCCTTGGAAAGCATTCTGGATCCCCAAGATTGTCTGCTCAGGAGATGCTAGCACAAGCACTAAAGCAGTGTATCTGCCATATGAAGGCTTCTTGTATGGCCATTAAATTACTGTAACTAGTTCTCCCAAAGGGCAAGCTGATTCATTTCATTTTCCAGTTATTCTGTGTATTTCTTATTAGCCTTAGCAATTTCCCGGGCAAACAAACCTCAGCTTCACCTAGCTCTGCTGGCAGCCATCATGTTTGCCCAGCTGCTGTATTTATGCTGGTGACTGGTATGCACTCAGACTGGCAAAAGGACTTAGAGTGGTATCTAAGTCATCAATTTATGTGAGAAAAAGAGCTGTTGCCAGATGATGATCATTCAATCATCTGCATCTGGGTGACACAAACTTTTATGTCATGTTATCTGTTTCTTAATATAACAAATATCACCAGGGCATCTCCCCACTAACTGATAAATACATTTCCTTCCCCCTGATAATAAAGTACCATTATAAAGCATTGCTCATGTACTGGTTGCCATCTTAGCTTAATGATCCATCCCAGTTAAATAAGGTGAACAGCGAAAAACACTCATGGGAAAAGAAACATTACAATGTTGCTAAAGTATCAAATCAGATAAGAAAATTCAAATGTATTTTTCCTCCTAATAGAGTGTAATGGCTGAAACCAGGCAGAGAGCCAGCAACATGTGGCGGAAGGCACATTTTTAACACAACTGTTTATCCAAAATGACTGTCAGTTTAAGTTCTGGCCCTTTGATGAGTGAGTATCTAATCGCTCTAATGATTGCGAGTGTTTGCGTTTGCTGCGAGCGAGCAGGTGGCAGCTGAGACCCCAGCTCAGCACCAAGGGGAAACCACTGATTCTGGTGAGATTGGCTACAGGCATGAAGCCAGGCAGGGGGAGCTGCTGCTGCCTGCCATGGCATCACCTGCGGCAGCCCTGGCCCTAGTGCCCACCACTGGCACAGCTGACTGACACCCAAAGGAGTGCCTCAGGGCTGCTGCCTCAAAAACATTCAGAAGGGGAAATGGAAGAGCTGCTATTCTCCATGAGGCCATGGATCAACTCATCCTGCCTCTTGGTACAGCAAACAATGAAGTCTTTTGAGTGGTTTGATTTCCTCATCAAGGTGATGGACTGCTGAATACCTTAGAAGAAATTGCCTACGACAAGCAGGACTGACCATTACCTGGATAAGCCGAACAGGGTTTTGCATTATATCTTCTCCCCCAAAGAGGTAAACCCTCTGATCTTTGGCGGCAACAGCAGGGTGAAGGACGGCAACAGGCATGTTTGCCATGCTCTCACAGATGTTGTAGACACTATCGTATCTTTCCACAGAATTCAGGATTTCCTGGTTTTCACCAATTCCACCGAATGATAAAATATAATTTTTATATGCCAGGCTTCTGTGGGAGTAACGTGGAACTAGCATGTGCTCAATCAACCTCCACTGATTGAGTTTGAGGGAGTAAATGTAAATATTACCACTGACCAGACTTTTCTTATTGCTAACAGGCATCCCTCCGAGCACAAAAATATTGCTGTGTAAACTCACTGCAGAGGCTTTGTACAGGCGCATGGGAAGTTTGGCCAGGCTCAGCCATTGGTTTGTCTTGTCATCATACAGCAGGACATCCCTTGTTGTCTGCTGGCTGTCCTTCCTGCCACCAATGATGACGAGGAACTCTTGGTTGGAGTACCTACGAGGAACATGCATCATGGGTTTGATGTCAGGGGTGTTGGTGCTGTACAAGGAAAACATGTGTCTCCGGGCTGACTCCAGGATGCTCCTGCAAGTGGGTGAGGACTGAACGAGTGAGTTGTTAGCAATGAAATGGAAGAGGAAAGTTGGATGGACGTACTGAAGTCGGACCTTCTTGAACAACTCTTGGATGTAGCCTCGTCGTGCCTGGAGGTCATGCTGGATCCAGACCATCAGTGCCTCAAAGACCTGCTCCTCCTCCCCACAGAGTTCATCATCCCCAAGGTAATCGATGAGCTCCATGGGAGAGAGGTCCTTCAGGTCCTCAGAAGAGGCCACCACAGGAAAACATTTCAAAGCCATAGCCTTGGCTTTCTTGTTCAGGCTTTGGCAGTTCAAGACTTTTGCCAGTCTGATCATGCTCAGACAGTTGTCAGGAGTCAGCTTGTCTTGGAGGTAGGTAGAGCAGGCCTCAAACAACTTTGTGTATTGCAGCATGGATGCAGTCTCCAAGAGGCACAAGACATTCTCAGTGGATATTAGAATCTCCCCAGTGTAAACATAAAGGATAATCTGATCCAAAATATCAGCATCGATGCCCTTCAGAACAACTTTAGGCTGGTGACTCTCCCTGAAGTTGTTACAGAACATTGCCTTGAAGTATGGACTGCTGGAAGCCAGCACATTTCGGTGGCAAGGGATTTCAAAGCCCCCGCAGCAGAGGGTAACATCAGTCAGCATCCTGCTCTGCCGCAGAGCATTCAGCTGCCTCAGCAGTTCAGAGGAGAACTCCTGGTCTTTGAAGAGAAACTCTTCAGTGGATCCCTCTTCCATAGCAAAATATGAGGGAGATGAATTCTGGACTTGGCAGAAAAAAACCCCAATTTCTTAGCAGCTTTTATTGAAATATCCAGCTCCAAGGGAACAAATCAGGACTTTGATGTTGCTGTAAATATCCATTCAGTATTACACATAAAAATGGAACATGGTTTAAGCACAGTGGGAAAATAATAAAGAAGCCAAAAGGTCGCTAAGACCCTTTAAAACTTTCATAAAGTTATCAGATAGGTTGCAGTTCTGAGGTCAGCATTGCCTGTGTCGTTGGCAAGAAGCAAAAGCACTGAAGTTATCTCACTGAGTTTGGATTAAAGCTGGAGAGCTGAAGCAATTGGTTTGTCCATTTCCATCATGTTGAATAAATGCACTTAGACATTTATTCACTATTTTAAAGTATTAGCAGTTTAGTAGCTTGTGCCTCTTTCCTCCAGAGTTAGTCACTCCCAAAGAATGCAAATCTGGCAGAGCTGAACTCTGCAGCAGGGCAAACGGAACCCTAGAGACTGGGAATCTGCATTAAAAGTTATTTATTAACTCTGCTTAGCTGTGGTTTTTTTATGTTAATCAGACACACAATGGCTAAATTAAGTGCCAGGCAGAACAATATGATGAGTATCTACGGTCATGGCTTAACTGCTCAATCTGCAGTGGAACCGAAGGGTAGAAACGTTTACCTTCTGTTGTCCTTCACTGCATGCACTTACTCTCTGTCGTTTATTCTCTGCTGAGTTTTTCCACAGCTAGAGCCTGGACAAAACCCTATGAACCCACGGGAGGTTTCTTTCAGTAGGTAGGTGATTCATAGAGGGTGATTTCTGGCCGTGTTTATGCCGCAGTCAGTTTTGCCCTGCCGGGCGCTGCGCGCAGGAGCGGCGGGCGCGGGCATTGTGTACATTCCAGCGCTAAGAATAGGCGCACACGGGCTCCGCGCTCTTATCACATGTGACGCCGCCGCTGCCTTTTGCAATGACCTGGCTGGTTCTGAGCATGCCCGAGTGGTGTTTTTCTGGCAAATGTTTACACATAAAAAATAGACACGGAGAGGAAAGTTCACTTATAAAAGTCCTGGCTGGCCAGTTGGAAACAGTGGCAGGACGCTGTCCTAAAGTGCCTGGGAACTCTAGAAGCCTGTAAACAGTCTGCAATGCCTCGCACTACGCTGTCACCGCCGTTTCATGGAGAAAGGCGGAGAGAGAAGGGCTTCGAGGGACTCCGGTGGGATGGACCGTGTCTCCACCTTATGGAGGTGTCTGGGGAACATCGGCCTGTTGCAGTGTGGTGGGAGATGCTAATGCACTGGGACCCCTGCATCGAGCACTGCTCCAAGGTGGGCAGGGAAAGCCCAGCTACCTTCTTCACCAAGCAGAAAGTGAAGCTCACTCTTTATGATATTGCTTGATATTTCATATAGAAAACACCAGGTTTTGGCCTTTTGTCTAAGGACCTCAGCTCTCTGAAACCCCTAGAAAATAACTTCTCATGCCTTGAGGCTTGGGAATGGCTTGAGGAAGCTCAGTGTTACAGGTGGGAGGACTGGAGCAGGTTGCTGCAGTGAGTAGCAAGCTGGAAACCAAGATTCCAGAGTGGTAATTCCCAGGGTGGCACAGAGCTCCCCAGGGCACACACCTTGGTGGGGTCCCTGACTGCAGATGGCTGCACATGAACAAAGTGTCTAAGCTCCTTTTGCAGTCAGTGAGGTCTAGTCAACACAACCGAGTCTGCCAAGTAATTCAGGTCACTAGGATGTGCAACCTGTATTTGGGCAAGTGAACAGCTCTCCAGGCATTGCTGGGTGTCCACAGGTGCTCAGCTGCCTCAGTCACATGTAGGTGCCCCTATTTAACACTTCCATGGTAGGCATCTGTGATGATAAGCCTAAATCCATCCTCAGGTCTGGGATCATTCAAACGCCTTGTGCCAGGGGAGGGTCCTCCAGAACTGCAGCTGGTGCCCTCTTGGGGTCTTCAGCAGCTCAAGTGTGATGTGTCCCAGCTCTGTACCAAGTCCCTGGGTGTTTCAAGAGAAATAGAATTGGCTGCTATTGCCTGGGTAACTGTATTGGGCTCCTCATCTCTGCTGAGATTTCTTCCTTTGTTCTAGGGTGCAGTTGAATCCAAAGTGTAGTTTCTAAGCATCACTACATCAGGGAAACACAAGGTTAAAGCAAAAGTCCTTCTCATATTTTCAAAGCCAAAGCTCATGGGTGAGTCATGTCTGCATTTAGTCACAGCGAGGCAGACGAGCAAAAATTGTTGGGAGCCACAGTGCCCTCATGTCAACTCCCATGCCATGCTGGTGTTTGCAGTCCTCCATACATTCCTGCCCCTGTGTCCATGGCGCAGCAATCACAGGGATGTGGGCAGCCTGTTCCTCTAAAAAGTCAGCTTTGCATGACGGGCATGCTGTACGTGGCCTTTCTGAGAGGCTTTTCAGTGCAGCCTAAGGACGTGGTGAAATGCCTGAAGGCCAATCAAAACCCTGAAGGCCCAGACCCCTGTTAAAGACAGGGTGGAGTCAGGCTGGCACAGCTTTTTGGAGGCTGCCCACACAATCTGTGTGTGTGTGCACACGCATGTTTGAGGTGAGGTGAGGGAAGGGAAGAGCAGGAGCCACTGGACTTGACTCTAGCAGATGAGTCACTCTGAGGGTAAACATGGCAATCTACAGCCTTTTCCCTCTTCTCAAGTAAAGAAATGACCCCAGAATGATGTTGGGGTGCTGGGGAAAACGAACCCTCCCTCCCTGCTCCCTGCCGCCGCTGCCTCACCAGCTGGACATGATCTTGCTATAAATATTTACAGTGGCATTAAAAACCCAAAGGAGAATTTTTCTCTCTCCTTGTCCAGGGAACATTAGCTACCCAAACAAAACGCCCTCTTGCTTTCTTTCTTGCTCTGTATGTATATGCTCTTGTTGCAGTCCATTCTGATGATTGATTTAGCTTTATATCTCTCTTCTGGCTCTAACTCCTTGTTGCCTGTGTAGTTCTGCCTGTTCCTGGCAGTGGCTGTGGATTATTCTTTTAACCCTTAAAGGAAAAAAGGATCCTATCTGACTTCATTAATTACACTAGTTTATGGGGTTGGGGAAAGCTAGGTGGGATGTTCTTGTGCTTCAGATACTGATAAATGTGACATTTATTTAGAAGATCCCAGGCTCAATGGCTTTGCACAGTTGTGCAAATTCCTGCTAGCCCAGAGTACAGAGTGTGCTGTTTAAATAGCTTATTGCTTTGGGGAGGGTGGTGTTGCTCCTTGCTGAATCCCCCCACAGCTCCCTGCCAATTTAGGACCAGGGTTTCTGAGTAATGAAGCTCCTGCTGCCTGCCTTACAACTCTCTTCATATTTTTCCCATAGATTATGGCTTCAGACACATCTACAACCAAGTGGGCACATCAGCACTGCTTAGTTAGGATTTTCTTTATAAATAGACTAGAAATCACATTTCATGCCAAAGACAATATGTCCTGTATGGCCCTCACTCTATGGTGGGAGGAGGGGAGGCATGAGCCCTGCTGAGAGGGTAGAGCTGTTTCTGCTGTGGGGCAGTTTAAATTGTCAGAAAAAATCAGTTTCTAAATGAGTTCTTGAGGCAAGTTTTCTAGGGAGGTATGCTATTGACTGAACCAGACCTGAGTGGTCTTTCTTTTGGGAAGACAAAATTAGTGCATTACCATGGGGGTGAGATCTTGCACAGATAATGATCTCGTCTGAACACAAATGTGAAAGTGGCCTCATTCACAGGGTATGTGACCCAGCAGCACTGTGAGATGTGATGCTGGAGGTGCCCCATAGCCCTTGATGGGCTGGAGCCATTGGGGATATTAAAAACTGTGACCCTCTCTAATTGCTGCTGTACAAACTCCATCCATGACCAATTTCTAGAAAACAGAAGTATGTACCAAAGAATGAACATGTTGTAATGCTTATATACTCACCCTGCTCCTTCTACCCTTTCTCCTTAAGTGTTTTGCATAGTTCAGTTTTGGAATTATGGTGATTGAACCTTTGATCTGACCCAGAGCAGCTCTTCTTGTGTTTTAATGCAATGAGATGATGAAATGTCATGCACTAAGCAGCAGAGCAGAAAAAAAGCTGTAATCTGACCAGCCAGCAGACAGGTGCACAGAGATTGGTGATGTCAGACAACTTCTAAAACTCATAAACTGATCCTATTACAATTCAGGTGAAAATGAACAAATATGGAAAAAGAAAAAGAACTGCTCAAGACAGAGACTTCACTGAGCTTATTCAGTGTTTTTTGCACTGTCTCAATGACTACCAGCCCTCACAGTAATTAAGAGACAGATCATCCCTTTACCCAAATTTTCAGTCTAAATTGACAGGGGACAAGAAAAAAATATTCATTATTATGGTCTTAGTTAAACTGGGAGAGGGAACAAAACCCAGGATTAACATTCCTCATTGTATAAAGAGACAGTTACAGGGATCATAATTAATCAGATGCCGTGGAGAGGATGGGAAGATGCCCCAAGCAGCAGTGGTGGCTTGCTGGGGTGACAGCCCAGCCTAGGCTGGGAGAACATCAGCTTGCTCAGGGACCTGTACAGATGAACTTTTGAAATCTTGAAGGGTGCAGATTTCACAACCTCTCTGGACAACCTGCTTCTGTATGTCAAATAGGAATTTCTACTGTTGCAATTTGTGAATGCTGTCTCTTGGCCACAGAAAAATCTGCTGACTTTCTTCTGCTGCTGCTACTTGCCAGCCATCTAATCTTCTTCCTATTCTTTTAAGTCCAAATATCCTTATGGTCCTTCTCTCTCATTCCTCTGTAACGAATATGTTATTAATTTTCTATTTAGCTGCTCAGCAAACATGATTTCCTTGAGTGCTGTTGTCACAGCTGCCATTCACATTGGTATGACACTTAATGCTGAACTAAGGCTTATTTTAAGAATCTGGGCTATGTTCTGATTTTGTAGGCAAGGGCAACAGGCTACATCTATAGATACTGGTCTTAAACCCCTGGCCTAAACTTATAAAGGCATGGGGACAAGTTTTACAGCACTGGAGTCACAGAGCAACTTCCCAAGAGTCACTGTTTGCATTGAGTACAGATAGAGAGATACAGCATGTAATTCAATAATGACTTTGGCCCAGTACACGTGGGTGTGAAGATGTGTGGGCTCCTGGCTTGGTTTCAGGCCAATCTCTAATTAAAGAGTGAAAGATTAAGATGAAAGCAATTGCACTCTTCTTTAGTCAGAATGACCTACTAGCATTAATTAAAACAGTCTTCAGGCAAAAATAAATTTGGCTGCCAAAGTTACGTGCTTCACATTAAGTAAGGATGTAGCTGGTTTAAAGAGTGGTGAGCTTCGAGAGGTTTCACAGAAACCACTTGTACAGCTTTAGGCACTTTTGTTGGAATATTTTAAAACAAATCCTTTGCCTAAACCAGCTACTTCATGTGTATTTTAGACACCCACTGGCTTTTTCTTCAAACTACATCATTAGAGAATGGGTACCTGCCAGCTTATCTTGTTCTGAGCATACAGTGTGCTGGAGGATAAAATATCACCCTATCACTGGACACCAAAGTAGATTCTTCATCTATCCTTTCTATAGTCTCTGGTTACAACAGACCCATGGCAACAGCAACAAGAAGATACTTGGTTCCTACATTGCTCTGTTCCTGTTGGGTCTGAACATTAAAATGCCTGTGATAAAGACATTCAGGTATTCAGGATCTGCCCCTGATATTTTTAGGTAGCTAGAAATGTTCCCAAAGAAGGATCAGGCCTTTAAAATGCCATAACATCCTATTACACCTGTGTGAAACACCAATCATTGTTCTTAAAAGCCACACATCTTTCCCATCTCTCGTTTATACTGCCCCATCTTATAACTAAGTGCTACTGCTGTGACATTGATCCAAGAGGGGAGAAACAGGTCCAGTGCTTCAGAAATACTGTTTTTAATGAGAATATGATGCTATCAGTCAACATACCTCAGAGGGCCTGAAAGACCCTTCATCATACAGAGTGGTGGTGCACTTAAGAGGCAAAAGGGGCCAGACAAAGAGAAACACTCATGAACTCTAGTCATCAGGTTCTGTTACATTATTTTTCATCTACATCTTCTCTCACATGATTATAAGATCTTAGGGTAATTCAAGAGGAAGGGACCTCCAGTGGTCTCTAATTCAAGCTCCTGCTCAAAGCAGGATGAGCCATGAGATTAGACCAGGTTGCTCAGAGTTTTATTTAGTCAGATCTTAGAAATATCCCAGGATGAAGACCGTGCAGCTGTCCTGAAGCCCGTGTCTTCCTCTTTGGGAACAGCATTTCCTGCCTGACATCTACCTCACGAAAGACCCTCCTCTTCCCCTGTGATGCTCCTGCACCATATCCCAGGAGGGAGTGCTGGTGGGGATGCAAGTTCTTATCTCCTTCATGGGATAATTTAGGATGTGACTGCTGAGAGGGCAACTCACAGACAGGGATATCACTCTGGCTTTCCCTGTTGACAGCAGGATTTTAATCAGGGCCTGACTTAAATCATTAATTCACAGCCCTCAGGTTGTTTAAAGAGCTGTGATAATGAGCTGAGAAGAAATTACTATCCATTTTCTCTTGGCAAGACTGTAACAGCATGACATGACATTCATTGAATTTAGGAAAGAGCAGGGATAATCTTCAGAATGAGAGAAAGACAGAAAATCTACCCAGAAGAAACAATGACAGAAGATTCCTCCACATATACAAACACAAAGAGGTCAATTTATATCTATTTTTTTTCAACATGTCTTTATTGCTTGAGGGCATTTGGCAAGATAGCCATAACATAAACCTCACATCCAACATTACTTGGCAACATATTTCCCAGCTGGAAAGAAAATAAATTGGATTTTTTTCTTTGTGCTAATGCCACATTTTTTGGATGCTTTTTTGGAAACTAATCAAGAGATGGCTGCTCAGCATCCCTCTTCATTCTTGATGGGCTTTCAGTGCAAAATTGCCAGCAGCAACTTTCTGAAGTCCCCAGAGGTGTCAGATCGGACAGCTTCAGCTAATGGCTTCTTGTACATTTGCTGGAACTTCTCCTTTATTGCTGGCAGGTCGCTCTGAGGAGACACCAAGAGCTTCTTTAGAAGAGTGGTGAATGCTTTGGGTAACATGTCCTGCTCCTGCCAGCACCCCGGGGTCTGATTCAAGGCCCACCACACCCAGTAGGAGAGGAGGTCTAAAAATCTTGGAGGACTTTCAGCTTAACATTTGAATTCGAGGTAAGCCTATGTTAGATGGTGGTGAGGGGAAGCTAACTGTGAAAAGGGCCTGCATGGAAAGCTATGCCAGCTGGCTGAGAGAATCTCTGCCCAGTGGTGCCGTCCCAGCACAGCCTTGGTACTGGAAAAACTCACACAGGTTGCTGTGAACTCCTGAGGTCATCCGCCTTGGTGGCAAACAGGGAAAGGGGCACGTCCCAGGAGTATGGCTAAAAGAGTTTTGTTCCACCCACAGAAGTAATTTTCTGGTTACTGGGGGGAGAAACTAACTCCTTATCTTGACCTTTCCTGTAAAAAGGCACCTACAGTACAGGTCTGATCTTTATCACTTTGGGTTTTAAATCTTACAATGACTGGACTGTGTCTTAAGAGAGAGAATACCCTGGAGCCTAATTTTTCTCACTGTGGATCATTGAGAAATACACTTTCCTCGTGCCTGTGAAAGGCTCCTCCTCTGTGTCGATTGAATAGCCCTGGAGTTACAACTCACAGCTTAGAAGAAATACTTAAAGATTGTGCTTAAATATCTCAAATGTCTTGTGAAGTTTTGTGCTTCTTAAAATGACAGTTAACTCCTTTAGCTTTTTATTTTTCTTCCCTCCTCCCCATCTTTTTTTCCCAGCTGGAATCAGAGAAAATTGGCAACATATGTTTATAAGCAATTCTCAAATTGGAAACTGCTGCTTTATCATTAATTAACTAGGGATTACTTTTACACATCCTACTGGGGCCAGACCTCCCCATGGGTTGGTTTTAAGCAGGTACAGTTGACTCTACTTGAAATTGTCTACATGCTTCCTGGTTTAGTTCCTTTGAAAACAGAAATAGATGCAATGTCAAAATTAGAGGTGCCTGGGTACAGAAGCACAGTGTGACCATTGATGTCACTGGGCTGAAAAGGGTTTGCTGAGCACATGATCTATGAGGACTCACTCCATACCCTCTACATTTGTATTTCTCCCAGAGCTGATGTGAGGCATTACAGGACACAGAGTACCCTACCTCAGCCCTGGTCACAAGGATGCGAATCAAAGTCTCTTCATCAGTCCCAGCTCCTTTCATCGACTTGTGCAAGAGTGTGGCAAAGTAACCTGGGCAGTCTTTGGCACAGCTGACTAAAGAAAACAGCAAGAGGCCTCATTACACTTGTACAGTTGGAGTTTGTGATACAACTTCAAGCAGAGATAAATAAATAAGAAAGAAAAGGAAACTCTAGTGTTTATGCTTAGACATATGAGCTGGCAGGGCTTTTATTCTGAGAATGATCCCCTGTCAGTATGCAAGGAGAAATCTTGGAGTCTGAACGGGGATGTCAATTTTTCCACAGGAGATTACCAGCACTGACTACTCTGCCACTCCTCAGTGAAAATTACATAAATGAGAATGAACATTTGCCCCTGTGGGGTTCCTCTTTCCCATCTGTTCTTGGAGTAGCCACCCAGTCTGCAGATCACAGGAGAAAGACCTGGGAGAGCCTAAATTCAGATGGGTAACAGCAATACCAGTGAGCTAACCAGAGACAGAGCACAGGTTTAAATGCTGGTCAAAGCCAACCCTAGTGCTAAATTGCTGTCAAGGACCCTGTACATTTTTGTGGTGGCTGGCTAGCACATTTCTCATGGTGCCCAAGCATCTGCTGGAAGTTATCACCAGCCATGGTCCCAGGGGCAGCTTGGAGGTGGCTACCCAGCGTTAGAGGGCAAATAATTCAGGTGTGTGGAAAGGAGCTGTGTCTGGCAAGTTTCATTTTAAAAACCAAGGAGTCCTAATCACTACTGAAAACTGTCTCTTTTTCCCCTGGCAGATATGTTAGCTCAGTTTAGGGGTAACTCAATGGCTGTTGCCAGGCACTACACAGACTCCCAACAACAAATGTTAGGTGATGGCAAGAACTAGAAAAGAAAGGTCTTGAAACTATTGCTTTTTACCTAGAGTCAGATAAGCCTTCTCCAGATCTCCAGATGTTTCACTTTTAATGGATTCTTCTATGTCCTTCCCACACACCTATGAGAACAAAAAGGAGCCATAAGAGCTTCTGTCTGTAAATGTGTTCCCACTGTCCAAATCAGCATCAGATTCTGGATCCAATGGCAAAAGGTCAATCCAGATCCTTTAGAGCCTTTCCAAAGGAGTAATTCAAGGGCAAATGAAGTTCTCCTCTGGTGTAAGTGCTCACAGATCCACTGGCACCAAGATAAGGTCTATGCAGCCAGGTAAGGCACAATGGTTAATGATGGATAATCTACATCATGCAGTCCCAGGTATCTGACAGCTTCTAGGACAAAGAAGCTGCAGCTTCTTCTTGAGTGACCCCTGGTCAGCAGAAACTGTTCAAGCTTTCTCTAGCCCCTCTATCAAAGGCTCTGGATGGCTCCCACATAAATAAGATAATCTTTGGAGCTTTACCAACTCTGTGAAGTTCTGTTACTTATTGTCTTTGGCTTCCCAGGCAAAGTTTACAAGCACCGCGGTTGTCGTCCCAAAGTTTTTGTATTATTCTGTAGGGAATTGGAGAAGCAGTCTGTCTCTTCAAAACAGAGTTTATCCTGACTTTTGTGAACTTCAGGAACCTCAAAGACTTTTACTTTGTTCTGCTTTGCGTATCAGGATGTCCCTGTACGATTCAAGACTCTGACTTTTAGGTCAGAGCTGGGAGACTGTGTGTACAAGGCAGAAAGGGCACCATGTGAGGCTTTAGGACTTAAGTTCTGCAAACCACTAACCTGGTTCAGATCTTGCCCTGTGTATCTGTCCAGCTGAAAGGAAGGGCATGTTTGCACGATTTGGGCTCTAATCTTGGCCTACTTCTCCTTCAAGTGCAGCCAGGCAGGATGTGGTGGGCTGGTTTGGGCAACCTGATCTGCTTGGCTTTAGGAGTCAAAAAACCAAGGTAGACTGGCTACTGGAGCATTTAACTGAACCCCCAGGGTCTGGGCCACTCCAAGGGAGAGAGTATCAGTTTGTGACTGGGTTTGTTCTCTTGCCAGCAATAACCCAAAACTTGGATTAAGCTGCAAACATTTCTGTAGCTATTGGTTCCTTATTATGCTGACACTGAAATATGGCTTTGACTTGAGCTCTTTTCATCTTCAGTGCCTAAGGCTACAGTTTTCTGATGAACTCAAGAGGGAAGTTGAGGACTGTGAGCCAGAGGTTGGAGGGAGACTCTTTCCTGAGAATGTCACTGCTGAGCTTCCACCTTGCTGCTAGGAGAAGGATCTTGGATCTCCCATTGCTTTGACTTTCAGAGGTAATTTCCAAGCAAGATATCTCCCTATCAGGTCAGGTTCAGGCCCAGACTAGAGTAAAATGTCTCTGCTGGTTGACGCAGGGAGAAGTACCAAACAGCCAGGATCCTGCTGCCTACTTTGCCTTAGGGCTGGAGACAGGGGAAAGCACAGCAAAGCACCTCACAGGCCATCTCTCCTCACTCTGCCCTGTGTGGGCAGAGAGGAAAAGGCTGGAGATAAACTTCTTCTCAGCCAATATGAGTGTGTGAAGTGGGGCAAACAGGAGGAGACATCTTGCCAGGCTCTGTTTAGGAGAAGGAGAAGAAAAGACCAGAAAAGCAAATCCTTCCTTCAGGGCAGGAGTTTGTGAACCTGTCCCTTTGCTGCAGGAGCAGGGGTACACTGCCTTGCAGCTGTGGGAAGGAGCAGACATTGTGACATTTATTTGACTCAATATTGTGTAGGTTATGAAGGGGAATGGGGTCTTCACTGGCAGAAGATACAGCTTCTCCTATAAATCACCTATTTCTGTATGCTCAGGATACAGTTGTATAAATATGTTTTCCAAAATTCTTAAAGCATTCAAGAGGCTACAAAATGGCAGATAAAGCATTGTGCACTCTACATAAAATCATTTAGGTTGGAAAAGGCTCTTCAGATCATTATATGTCATTGTAGGGTCTGCACCTGTATGTCAGAGCCTATGTAACCCACATTGCAGAAGATAAACTCACCTTTTCATAGGCTTGAAAAGTAGCTCTCAGCTGGCTATAGCTTCTCTTTGCCAGGACCACATTGAAAGCCAGCTCCTCTGTTCCCCAGCGGCCTTCTCCTGCCTTCAAAATCACAAGTCATTTTTTGGAAGCACTTGTTTGTACATAGTAGAGACGTGGGCCCAGCCAGAGCCCTTGATCCACCAAGCTCCAGCCTGTGCCCCCCTTGCTCCTTTCCTTGCCCTGCCTTTGCCCCGTGCTTGGTTTGTTTAGTCCCCCTGAGGTAGCCCTTGCTATGCAGCACGGGGGAAAAAGGGATCTTTGCACAACTGCACTTACTTTATACAGATCTGAGGCATCTTGCTCAGCAAGCTCTGCATTGACCTGCTGGGTCTCATCTCGGGTTGCCTGCAGAAAAGGAGATAACCGTGGCAAACACCGGGCCAGGCGCTGGTTACGTTTCAGCTCGTGGCCCTCACAGATATTTTGGTCGGAGTTTTGCTGCCATCTGCTGACACGAGCCCGGTGGTGGGCACGGTGGGACCCCCGGGTTCGCTGCCTTCGGACACGAACCCTTTGTGTAGGGTTTGTCCTCCAGCTTTGTGTTCTGTGTGCTGAGGCCCGAACGAGATGGCAGCGCTGACACCTCTGGAGCAGGAAGGTGCCCAGTACCTGCAGTGAAGTCCTGATGTTTTTCACAGTGCTGAATATGTCCTGGTGATTGTGAAATGTTTTCCTGACTAACCTATGTATGCTGAGCATTCACCAACACTGTCATCTCTGGGAGAAACTATGAAGGACTGACCGATGGAAAAAAAAAAAAAAGGGAATAAATGTATTTGCCACTCCTGAAAGTATACAAGAGGTTGGAAAGAGCTATATTAATGCTCCCCAGAATGAGAAACTTAACTGTGATGTATTTAGTGATGTGACTGTTATGTAATTAAAGCTTCTTTTATTTATTCAGTCTTTTCATTTCCCAGGGCTGTCAGATCAGATTGACCACCACGCTGCATTTCTTGATGTGCTCCTATTTTTCTTAGTTACAATGTGTCTTTATGAAGGTATTGATTTTTTTGCTTTATTTCATGAAAGGGGTTTAAAATTAAAATGTGTTCTAATGGAAAATACTCTTTTTTTTGGTGAATGAAAAACTAACATAATAGCAATCTCTTTCTTAGTTGTTCTGTATCTGAATTCTAAAGTCCTTAGCTGAGATGGAAATAAGATTTAGTGCTTTGGGGCAAAATTCAGACTAAAGGGGCTGTGACGTCAAATGAGTATCCCAGCCTTTACCATGGTATAAATAACAGTAAAACAATCCTGTTACTTTCAAAGTATCAATATTTATAAAATTATCTGTGGCTTCATAAACAAACTTGTACATATTAAAAAGCCATAGACATGAAAGGTTATTGTACTGAAGAATGCCTTTTGTTTACTGTAATTACCTTATTATTGTATTACATATAATAGCTTCATTATTATAAATAGCAGCCAATACTTATTCTGATTACTCCAGGAAAAAAGGAAGTATCTCTGTCAGGCAGCTGCATAAGAGGAAAGTCCCCAGCCTTACCTCTAGCAACATGACTAATATTTTCCGCAGGGAGCCACTGGTGTCACTTTCCACATCAGACTCTAGATCCCTATCAAACACTAGGAAAAAAAAAATAAATCTCTGAGAGTTCAACCAGTGAGAAAGGTTTTAAATGAAGGTGTTTGAAAGATAAAACTACTTACGACGTTTGTAGGCCTCCTTTATGTTTATAATTTCCTAGGAAAACAAAAAAATAAATAAAGTAATAATCAAATAAATTTTTAAAAAGTGTCTTATTAATTAATGACTAAATTAGCAAATTATAATGACTAAATTAGCAAACAAAACACCAAGTCAGCACCATGCCCGTAGTGTGTGAGGTGCAGCAAGCATGGGGGTGGGAGAAGCCATGAATTCCCAGTCCCTGTTGAGGGCAGTGCTTTGAGGGGTCCCTGATTCATGCAGGTTTCCCTCTGGTTCTCCCTGCATTTAGGCATGAGTTACCTTTTTTTTTTTTTTTCACTAGGATCATGTTCCTGTACCTCTGAACCAGAGCAGTGCCAAAGCTGCCCTTTAACATGTATCCAGGAATTCTTCTCTCCAGCGCTCCCTCCATGCCATTCATGGCAGACAGGAGTAGGGTAAAGGAAGGAATGTGAATTTTATTGGTCTTAACTCCTGTTAGAGTTTCAGCTCTAGTATGGCAATCTTATTGCTGCAAACACTGGCAAGAGGCATTTCAGCCACAGAAGCTGGTCTGATCCCTCTTCCTCCTCCCAGGGATCCTCTGGATGAGCTCTTTCCCTGCTGCCTAAGGAAGGTCACACGTGGTGCCCCAACCTTATTGTTCCGTGTGCAGAGGATCTCAATCAGCAGTGACTCATCGGTCCCAGCTCCCTTCATCGCCTTCCGAAGCGCTCGGGCCTCGAACTCGCAGGGCAAGTCCAGCAAAGCCAGCACAGCCTTTTCAAAATTCCCACTCAAATCTCCCTTCAGGTCCTCTTCCATCTCCTGTGGGGACAGTCAGAAGGGTTAGTGCAAAAGCTGAGGTGAGATTAGAGGATTTCTTAATTTGTTTCAGTAAATCTAATGATAAAGCTGCTTCTGTACCAAAAAGTGACAAAATATTTTTTAAAAGGCCTTAAAATACAGACTTTTTTTTTTTGCAAAATAAGTTCCGTAAAAATTTTGCTTTCAGATTGAGTGAAATGATTGTCCCATCTTCAAATACCAGCCAATATCAGTCCAGTTATGATGTAATGAAAACCAGTGTTTTGAAAAACTTAACAGGAGCTTACTCTGAAACAAAATGCAGAAGCTTCCTCCTTTGAAAGAGCTGCCACACAGGGGATCAAACTAAGAACCTTCTCTGTCAGTTTTGGTTAAAACTGACTACTGGAAAAAGCAGCAGATTTCTGCAAGGTGCTTTTGTGCCAAGCAAACACCATTTTTACACACACACAAACCCACATCAACCTTAAATCAAAATTTAGTGAGACCCTAAAACAAAGCTGACTAGTGCATGCTGAGGATGCCAGCTGAGGATGTATTTGAAGTCCTCTCTGCAGTTAACATTTCCTGCAGTATGGGAAGCACTTGACAAGTTCAGAACACTGAATGAGAAGTCCGCTCTAAGTCTATTATTCTCGAGTTCCTGCTTACACAACTGCACATGAACACTCAACTGCTCAAGTCAGGGGCTGCCATCTGTGTTGGAGCAGTTTCAACACACAACCATAAATGCTGCAAGTTCATTAAGGCAGTTCCTCTTCCTGCAGATATCAGATGCCCAATGAAACTTAGTTTTGCAACATATTCTACTTTATCACTGGAAGAAATCAATATTAGTTCTATAAAACTCAATAAAAATATAGTTGCGCAAGACCAAATAGTTTCTCTGAATTTGCATCTGTTCTAAGTGGGATTCTAACTTAAAATTTCCCTTTTACCTTAACTTATTTTTCTGAATGTGCTGAAAATGAACACAAATGGAAATATTTTCTATTTCAGTTATGAATTCTTTTCTAGCTCTCCCAGCTTTGATTAAAATGCTCTGATCTGGTTAAGGCTGACTTCAAGAAGATTCTGAGGCCCAAAATTAGAAATATAATAAGTATTTTAGGAGATAAAATAAATTGCTGAATCAGAAAGTAACTGGTGTCCTCCTTAAATCCAGTATGTCCTTGATATTTTCAAAAGCAGAGGCCTGTAGGCTGTATTTTCAGAGGTGGTGGTTTCAAACAGAGAGGCCACTAATTTCAAAATACCTTGCTATACAAAGCCTTGTACTTCTGTTTTATTTGTTGTCTCTGCTCCGATGTTCGACTTGATAAGACTTCAATAATTTTTTTTTCATTGGTTCCTGAAAAAGAAGTTGTACATAGAGATTTTATAATCTGGAATCTAATGCAGAGGAAAGAAAATGTGACCTTTAAAGAGAAAAAAAAATGCCGTACATATATCCCCCATGGTTACACCTTTAGGATTTGTAGCATCTAAGACTATTTTGAGGATAATTTTAACAGTAGTCTGCTACAATGTTCAGATCATAAAATAAAATTTCACCATTTCATGCTGTTCATATCAAAGAAATTGAGTCTTCTGTTTAAGAAGGGCAGACACTGCTCCTAAAATCAGGGTTATGCCAGTGCCCATAGGCTGACAGACACATTTTTGGTGACAATGCTTGTTTGAGTAGTCCCAAGCAATCAGCCACCAGATCCAGTTTATTACACGTGTGGATGCTGTGCTGGCACAACAGAATGAGGGCAGTGGGGCAAGAGGCTGGGGCAGGCAAGGATGTGCTTGAATCGGCTCATTAACCTGAAGCCTGGATGTACAGCCTGTAAAAATTTGGTTTTAATTTTGCTAAATGGAGTCAGGAAAAGGTGCTGGAAGCAGCCCGGATGGTTTCAGTCTCTACCAAGGCTGTTTTGCTTGGCAAAACTCAGAGTTAAGTGGGAGCGTGGGATGCCCAAAGAGATGCAGCTGCTGTACTGCCCGTCACAGAGGGGAGCTGAACACACAGCCCCCCTCCAGGGGAAAAGCCCTTAGTCAGCTTTGAGCTCTAAGTTATGCAATGGATTGAAGAAGGTTACTAAAGGCGGTGATCCTGCTCTTGTACTTTTGTTGCCCTCTGCCATATAAACAGGTGTTTGCACATAAACAGATGTGTGCACTCAGCAGAGCTGTTGGAAGGCATTTGTTACAGCTAAAAAGGGACAGGACCACATCGATGTTACCTGGATGTATGAAGGACACAATAGGGCAGCTATTGCATTAACAGGTGTCCTGGTGCATCTAAGGGCCAGCAGATTGATTCAGGCATTATTTCTTCATGACAAGTATTGAAATGGAGAATGTGAGCCAGGACAGACATATGACCCAGCTTGTGATGGGTACTGCCCAAATGCCCAAAGCATATCAAGGGTTAGGATGGCAGACCAAAGGCATCAAGACATATGCCAGGTCTGCTGATGCCCACACATCCTGCTGGTGGTCACTGCTACACACTCTCCTTGTGCTCTGCCATCTGATGCCTTTGTGTGGCCATCTCTGAGCTTTGTGCTGGGCCTCATCTCAGGCTTTTAGGAGCAGGAACCAACAAGGGTTTCTGAGTAGCAACCAGCACAAAGGATAAAGATGCAAATTATATTGGTATTCAGAAACAGCTCATATATTTTCATCCCTAATATGTACCACCAGGTACATGGAGGACAACTTCAGGGCATCTTGTCCAGTGCTTCCTGCTTAGATCCAAGGCAGAAGGCATGATCCAATTTTAGAAGGAATTATACTCCTATTTGATAATGTTGGGTTAAACTCTCAGTTAGGAGAGTCCTCTGGGCAACTGTCTGGAGAGGGCTCCATTGGTACAACAGGAATAATTCCTAAAAATTCAAAACTTAACTAGCTGATTCTGAATGTCACTGCTATACCAGGAAGAATACTTAAATACATATTAACTGTGCAAATACCTGGAGTGAATTAATAACTTATTGATCTTGTGTGCTGCCTGGATGTTCTTCCTTTACTAAACATTGTCACATCCATGGACCCTGAGATCCCATTAAACACTATGCATTCCTCACTCATATCAGTGCAGTTAGGCGGCCTACTACAGACTACCTCAGAAGATGGTGAGGGACAGTTCTTTTCAATTAAAAATCACTGATGAAGGTTGAAATCACTGTAAATTCCTTTCAGCTGATGGAGCTGCAGTGGGCTCTGATGAAATATGGAGGTGATGATGTTCCTGTCACAGGGAACAAATACCATGTTTACCCTAATCCTCTGGAGACATGCAATTATCAAGCTAGACCTCACCAGTCTTTCAGGAATAAGCTGGCTTCCCTTCCCATTTATCTTCATGGGTGTGACTGTTCTTTGAGTCAGTATGTGACAGATTACCTAAAACTGGTTAGAACGGTTGATTTGCCAAAGTTCATTTATGTGCCCTTTATAATATTGATCTGCCCTTTGTACAAAATCCAAAAATCTACCAAGTCTTTCTTACCTGCTCCTTTGCAGGCACTGTGTATTTTCTTGGCATCTCGCTCTGCATCGAAGCCGTGTGAGTGGTGCTTGTGGCTTAACTGGGAAGACTGAGACACAACAGACATGTGGGAAACAATTTTGCATTAGAATGACAGCAGTTTGGGCCAGGTTCTTGCTTGATCTTTGCTCCCACCATCTACACCTTGAAGTTCAGGCTGGGCTTTGCTGAAATACTGTATCTATCCCTAGGGTTCCTGGAATGGTTCCACAAACTGCTGTGACCATATAAAAAACACAGTGGTCTATACAACTTTGTCACCATATATATATATATGTGTATATGTCACCCTACATAACATGTCACCATATGGTATACGTGACCTATATAAATTTGTTCTGCCAGTTCCGGCTTACTCAAATAATTTAAGGATAATAACCTCATACTAGGCATCTTCATGCCAGATCAAATATTATTGGTTTGTATCACTTTAACAACAGACCAATACAAACACCTTAGCAGAAGCAGGACCTATCTCTGTAGTACATTTTTAAGTACTGTGAACAATCCCAATCATCTGGATAAAAACTGTTCCAGAAAACCTTTCTTGTATTGAGGCATTCATGCAAACAAGATAATTGGAGATATATAATGTGATAAAGCTGGGGTTTTTTTGTTGTTGCTGGGGAGGTTTTTTGGGTTTTTTTTTAATTTTGTCAGAATAATACATGTGGCTACCTTTTGGCTAAATTTACAGGGACAGGATAATAACTCAAAGTCCACAGCCACTGCAGCAGTTTACAGCCTGACATATCAATGTAAACAATGTCTGCTCCTTCTAATCTGACAAGCTGTGAGTCACAGCAGCTGCAGTGCTGGTACACCCTTCATTCTGCTGTTCCTCAGAAAAGAGTAGAATTATCTGAGACCACAAAGACAGCAGCAATTTCAGCTCCTCTAATGTGATTAATCAAATATTTTAAATGCCCAAACTCTAAAATAGTGGTAGAAAACAGGTCCTGGGCTCCTAAGTCAAGTAGCACAATTCAGTATGCACACCACAGACTCTGTGGGGTCTGTGTGGGCACTGGCAGTGCCTTGGCATTTCCATTTAAATAGCAACACGTGGATCAGGCTGCTTCCTTTGCAGAGCTGCCAGGCACTGGCACCACCACTGTTAATTAAGTGTTATGATAGTGCAGGGCCTGGCAGTCAGCTTTTAAGCCCTTCTGAAAATGCCACCAGCCTGCTGAGGAGCAGAAGAGGTTAAACGGCTGATTAACCTCCTTGTCTCTGAGGGTAGCACAGGGCAGAAACCATTCCTGAAAGACATTAGGCACAACATCATTTTGCTTGTGGAATAAAGAGAATTTAGGCACATGGCTGTGGGCCATGCTCTGTCACATACCCAGCAGGCCAGAGAACAGCATGTTTTATTTACAAGTACAGATACAGTCTGAAAGTCTGTTCGTTGGTATGCTTCAAAAGTTTGTCATCTACTAGTCATCTACTAGTTCTGGTGAAAGAGCTACAACTCTGGTTAAAGGTGTCCTCTGTCAAAAGGAAAGGGCCAGTTATCAAGGAGGAAACCTCAAATTTAGTCCCTACACTGCCTTACCAATGTGCCTTTGTGATTGACACCTGGCGTTTCCAATGCAGTTAGCAGATAGGCTACAACCTACTGCTAATGGTAGCTGAAACAGAAAGTTATTTTTACAACCATAACAATTAGTAAGGTACAATAAAAATACAATAATTTCTCTTCATCTCTACAGCACAAGGTAACACTTTGATTGCCCCATCATTATGACAAATGTTGCTTTTAAAGATGTATCCTACTGTATGCTCACACATAAGTTTTCCTAAACCTTTCAAACAATATGGAAATAGTTGCATATACATAACTAATGTATAGTGGAGATTTTATTTAACAGTCTTCAAATTTCCTGAGAGTTTGGATCAAAATGGAAAGGGAAAACCAGAAAGTTATAAAGCAGATGCACTGATAACTATTCAATGAATTCTATTCACAGGTTTCTATTGTGGCAGAGTGTAGGTGCTTCTCCTCTGATGGCATCATGTTCAAAGGAAATAGACTGACAGGCTGAGAGAGCTGGGGTCATTCAGCATGGAGAAGGAAAGGCTCCAGGGAAATACCATTACTTTGGCTCTGTACTGTTAGTATGCTTATGGTAGATCTTGCTGTCTGTGTTAGGCAGCAGTACTGAAGTTATTCTACAGTTGTTTGCTAAGCAAACCAAAAGGACCAAAGAAGCAGCTGAAAAAAACAGAAAAAAGGGGAAAATTCTGTAGCACAAAATACAGAGGAAAGTGCTACTATATCAAATGTAGGTATTTGACTACTTTGTAATTATCCAAGTGCTATTCTAATTTATAGACTCTCAGATTCCCTGCAACAATAAGAGTGGGAACTGTTGCTTCACATTCACTGCCTCCTGACCTGGGACAGAAGGTGCAGTGGGAAGAAGTGAGAAGAAAAATGTTTAATCTGGGATTGTCTCCCACTTTTCAGACATTCAGCTTGGACAGAAACACCTGCACAAACACACAAAGGCAGGAGATGGTTTGTCCTTTGTCTTGCCTTGCCCACCAGAAGTGTTGGGCTGTGTAAATTGCCCTTCTCATGCTGGTGCTGCTGCCTCTGCAGCTCCCACTGCCCCAACCCTACTGCAGGTGCACCTGGCTGTGGTAAGGTCATGGCAGACTTCCAGAGAGGGGTTTTCTCTCTCATGCCTTGATGGCTGGTCAGTTATCCTCAGGTTTAGTGAGCCCCTCATTCCTAGGTACAACTTGTATTGTAGGTGTTGTGTTTCTGTGTAGCAGAGGTGCAACAGGCAGGAAAATGAAACTGAATATACATTGTAGATTTATGATTATTCATAAAGACATAAATACAGAAACATTTCTTTTCAAGGCAAAAATCATGCAGGAAGGAAGGCCTGTTTCGATGTTCAGGGCATGTTTGCTTTAAAGCACCAGAGGAATTATTGAGTCAACCCTGCTAAAGCCTCTGTCTTGAAAAAAATCACTTCAAAACATTAAACGATGTGCCTTGGGGATACTATTTTTATAGTACTATGTGTAATACTAGCATCATCTTTATAGAGAGAAATCTGACACTATGGTAAGTGACTCTCAAAGCCAGCTCCTGGGTCATCTGAAAAGCACTGGCTAAAATTCACTGCTTGCTGAGTCCCATCCTTGACCTTCCCACTGACATAGCTTCCCGATGCAGGAGAGGGAGAGCTGGTTAAGAGCTGTATTCCTTACCCTGTGGATTTTGATAGGTGGATTTTCCTGTAAGGGATACATGGCAAAATCAATTGATGTTTAATACCATTTGTAACAATCAATTGATGTTTAATACCATTTGTAACCTTTAGTCATTTTTCTTCTAAAAATATGGGCAGAACCACTTTAATATAGTCCTTTTTTTAGAGTTAGGACTAGATTAGATTAGATTAGATTAGATTAGATTAGATTAGATTAGATTAGATTAGATTAGATTAGATTAGTTACTGATTTAGAAATATTCTAGAAAATTTGGTGAGAATATTATGTGAAGTCTCAAATATCACGTGGACAGATTGCAAACAACTTTGAAGCTGGACATAGGGTGTAAGGGAACTTTCTTTCACAAATTGGTCCAGCTCCATCCACTCATTTGCTTAATTTTCTTCTCATTTCTCTCCTATAGTTCTATACTAATTAATGTGACCAGAATTCTGATGGTAAAAAATATTCTTTTCACTTCCAGCATAGCTGTATTTATAGCCTGCGTTGACTTGTTTTCTCTTATCCTGAATAGTTTTTTGTCTCACTCCAGCATGCTTTAGACAATAATCTGTTTCCCTTGCAACTTTGGCTAAAATTGCCAAAGATTTATTTATATTAAGCTGGACAGTTTATAAGAGATCTAAAACTAACTTGCTTTGTTCTAACTTGCTTTAAAGCACACCAAGTACTTTTTCCTACTATAATTTACATCTGACTTTAAGGAGCTGTACGATAAGTTTATAGTTGAAGATGATCTGCAATGGTTAGAGAAGCTTTGTAGATTTTTCTTTGATGTTTCAGCATGTGGAGCCCTTATGGAGCACAAATAAACAGTTTAACAAAGGTCAGCAAACACAGAAGGATGTGGTGGGGGTGGGGGAACAAGACCTCTGATGGATTCAAGGCATCAGTAGTTAGCATTGGTAGATTGCTGCAATACATTGCAGACACTCCTAAAAATCTAGTATTTTCCTCAGGCTAAAGACATTTAAGCTAGCAGGAGATACAAAGTGCTCATCTGTCAGTAGACAAGAACAGAAGTGCTACCAGGAACATGTCAGGTAGTTTCCTGTATTGCAAAAGAGAGCCCTCCCTGAAAACAGCTGATAATACAGCTTGAGCAATCACAGCTATTTTTCCATTTCCATCCTCTCATGCAGATGCCACAAGCCTGCTCAGGAACAGGTTTGTGGAGGAGTACTGTCAGAAAAATGAAAAGAGCAGCTGCTTGGGGTGCTGGTCACCCACTGCAGCTCTAACAGAGACTGATGCTGATGATGCACATGGATAAATGCAGGCACAGACCTTTAATGAAAATCACTAGGAAGAGCCAGGAGGAGTGTGCCTGCTGACCAGAACAGATGAGATGCACCTCTAGTAGCTGTAGGCAAAGCTCTGAAAAGAGCTGGATTGATCCAGGTATGCTGAGTGCTTTCCCCAGTCTTCATTTTTGCCAGGTACAATTTATGTGCTTTATTTAGTGGATGTCTTCTAAGTTCAAGCTTCTCTTTGGCTGTCATTTAACAGAAATAAAAATTAAATCTAAAATTGGCAGCAGACAGAAAGGGCAGACTGAGCCAGCCATGCTCTTTACAGCATTCATTCATTCACTTGAGTAGGATCAGGAATAAAATTTGGGGCAGTATTTAGTCATCTAAACATAGGTCTCTGGTGCTGTTAGTGATGTCCCAGGCTAAGCTGTCTGCTGCCTGTCAGACATCAGTGATCTCCTGTGGACCTGCACCCATTAACCTGATGGGAATGTCTCACATACCTGAGAGCATCACCAGTGGATACTGGAGGTGGGCTACACAATCATGCCAGAGTTGTTCCATTCATTTTCTTCTTCACATACATTTAATTATGTTTAAAAAAATCCATTGGAGAAAAATTAGGTTCTAAAAAGAATGACATAAACTAGTACCATGTGCATCAATCTGAGCTTTCCTTTCTATCAAGCAAGTGAACACCAGCAACCTCTCTGCCTGATTTCCCAGAGATTTACAGCTCCTGTCTGCCTGATTTTGGATCATCTACTGCCTACTGCAGCTGAAACAATTCCTGTGATGGGCACAAGCACAATGGCCCAACACTGTGCATTCTCTGGTGTCTTAGAAAGGTTGAGTTCATGCCTCAGACTTTTGTTCAGGGGACTTCTAATACAGTCTCTCTGTCCTTAAGATTTCCAAGAAACCTAACAGGCACTACTAATTTTGAGATTAGCACCTTGCTAGTAAATCAATCTAAGGTTGCCTGGTGGGTTCAAATGTTTTTAGCTAGGATAAGAGATATATACACATTGCAGCATCTTGCATCCTCTTGCATCCTGTTTCTTTGGGAAGCCAAGTCCCAAACAATCCATAATGTCCAAAGGGTGAGGACAGGAATACCAGAAAAACAAACAAATCAAAACAATTGAAATCCTAGATAGGAAGCTATAGAACTTGTTGAGATTTCTCAGTTCTCACCCTGCACGGTCACTGAGCCACCAGTTCAAAGACCTTTGGTGAGCCCAGTCTCCAGTTAATGAACCATTTATCCAACTCAGCACTGTGAGAGCTCTCAGGACCGATTTGGGAAGAGCTTCTTATTCTTCATAGATATTTAATTATTGCTGTAGGCAATGGTTAAGTGAGTTGACATCTCAAGGTGCCTTCCAGTTCTATGATTCTTGTCTTTATCTCTTGTGTGGAGAAGAAAATTTATTTTCTCCATGTACCAGGAAATGTTCCAAACCATGTAGTTACCTTGTTAGCATAACAAACAACAGGACCAGGGTGTGCATCTCCTTGGTTAAACTGTATCTAATACACTTAGATCACAGAAGACAGCTTTTGGCAAATCAGCACCTACATGCTGATTAATTTTTTATAAACACACATATACTCAAGATTAATTATTTATCTTGGCAGAAGTCTTTAATGAGCTATAATGCAACTGGAATTCAGGGTTAACTAGACTAACAGTAATGGCTAGGAAAAAAAAAAGGATGTGTTCTTAGATCTTGTGGTTAAAACCTTCTAGTACATCACAGGATGTCAGGATAACATCCTGTTATCAGAAGAAACTCTGAACTCCCACCCAAAGTAGTCTTTAAGACAGCCCAAACCTCATCACTCATCTCAAGCATTTCCATCCATGGAGAATAATAAAACACAAGAACAAACATAGGAGTAGGTTGCTGTATTTTGATCGTGATCTACTTCCAAAGACAGACTGAAAACATGATGCTCTGCTTGTACTTCATCCATAGTCTGATTTACCAAAATGGACATTCCCAGTCATAAAAGGTTGACCTGCTGAGAAAGCTCAAGACCATCAATCAGAAAGGGCAAAGAAGCAGATAAAGCCCATTTCACTGCAGTGTGTGGTACTCCCATGAGAAAACCTTCCAAATATTAGAGCTCTTTAACATAATGGCTAAGCAAAAGAAACAAAGAGCAATTACTGGTAGGCAAGGTCACGTCTCATCTAACTGGGAAAGGCAACTCCTGGCGAGGATATCTCATCATTAGCAGATGATCCTTTCACTATCTCCTATCATCCTTCCACCAAGGTAAGGGATTCTTCTGCAAGCTCTTCTTCAGTAAAGTTCAAGTAATGGGGCTCAGTCATTCAGGTAGAAATTTCTGTGAAATGTCAAAGCTTTTACACACAGGTCAGAGTAGATGGGCACTAACATCTAAAAACAAACAGAAGCAAAAAGCTGAGGCATGTTAGCAGCAGGGCTGTACCAGCAAGCACCAGGGTTTGTGCTGTGGTAATAAAAAGGTAGGGTTGACAAATGAATTGGCAAAGTGCAACCTTGAGACATGTCCTTTTGTCCAGAAGCTTCCTTCTTCACTGTTTTGTAAAACATACCTCTCATTTTTGTTTGTTTGAGCACTTTTCTCTGTCAACCACAATATGCAGCTGAAAAATTGCCAACTGCCTCCTTGCCTGCTCAGAGAATGGTATCAGTGTCTCCAAATGCCAACTGTCATCTGCCAGCCAGGCTGTCATTCCCCCAGATCCTTGCGGCTGTTTTGTGTCTAACAGCTGCATGGCAGCAACACACACTGTCAGCTTGCTTGTTCCTGATGCTTTGGTGCTATCAGGATCAAAACAATTTCTATATGAATTCTATACTGAATAATACAATATATGTAAGTTTTATGGATTAATCAACAGTCTTTGCAATGACTCTGTTACTCCTTCCAAACTGAGAGGTGCAAACCTTATCTGGGACTAAACCTGCAGTGACAACAAGTTCTTAATAGAATCAGTCACATTTCCTTTTTCCTATTACAAACAAGTGGCAATAGTGATGATAATTGCTCTGACAGTTATTTAAACTGCAAAATTAAAACCATCTTTCTCCTACAATGTCCCTCCAGTTTCTAGTAGCTGCTAATATATCATCTATGATTATTTTTTTATCCAATTTATTCATGCTCATCACCATGATGGAGAAACCCACAATTAAGAGAAAAATGTAAGTTTGGGGTGGTTCTCTCATGGCTGAATTTTATACTGTCCAGTTTTAATGTTTTCAAAACTTTTTGTGGCTGATGGAACACCTTAACACAGAATACTTCTAAAATCTGTTAGCTACCAGGGCATCATGCAGTGGGAATGCCAAAGCTGCAAAACTGCAGCTTTTATTTTTAGAGGGCTCAATCCAGACGCTTAGAGACACCTCTGAGATGTGTGAGAGCACCCAGCACCAGCATGGGGCTGGCAGAGGGGACATGGGACTGACAAGGACCTGACTGACCTGGTGAGGCTGCTGAAGCCAAGGCAGGAAAGGATACTAGAAATCTTCAAAGACACTATCCTGTGGTTAGACATGAGTCATGTCTCACATCACTTCCTTTGATTACTTATCTTGCAAATGGAAGCCGTACAAAATGCAAACAAATGGCTTTATTCACCACAGATTAATCTAGTATTTCAAGTTGGAAATAATTCTTTGTTATGATGGGGGCAGACTCCTTTTATTTATTGACCATAATACCTGGTTGGAAGACACTTGAATAACAGCATATTTTTTTCAGCTGAGATACCAGATTTTTTCACTCAAGTGTTCTTATGTCTTATTAAAAATTTGACACTCATTACCTCCACTAAGACTTATGGTGAGCTAACCTCGATGGAACTGAAATAAATTCTTGTGTAGGCCAGCATGAAAGCTAACATGACTTAAGAACACCTACACAGGGCTCGAATCCATGGGTACAATCTTTGGGAACATCATGCTCACCCTTGCATGTATTTTAAAGCTCAGTGATTTAAAGGGAGAAGAACTTGAAGTATGTTGCACCCCATCAGGAAAGCCCCAAGATGACATGCTTCACCCCTTGGTCCCTTCATTGTTTCTAAGACACATCTCTGCAAGACACTATCAAAACACCATCTACACATTCACAGACACACAGGAGTGCTGTTACTACACAGACATGCATGTTTAGTGTCCAACAAACCAACTGTGCCTACAGAACTTGGAGGTTTGCATCGACCTCACAGGTTATTATTTGAAAGTAGCTGAGTTCTTGTTTGACATAGGTAGTTAGAGTTGTGGGGCTACAAATTGAACTTTATCTGAACCATATGTTGTGTAAGTCAAAGATGGATTACAGGGAAATCCAGAGCTAATAATCTGATAATTAGGAAGAGAAAAGATAGATTGTAGTGAAATGTGAACAACCTGAACATTAGTAATAGTTAGAATAGACAAAGCTAGCAGCTTAAATATTATTTAAAAATTAATGGCTGGGGTGGACAGTCCATTGATTGTGGTATATAAACTGTAACAACTACATTCCAACATGGAATACAGAACTGACCAAAGCCCCCTCCAAAACTGACCTCAGGGCATGTGAAGATGACCATGTAGCAACCACCTGGTAACAAAACAGTGAACAAATACAGAGGGAGAAGACCCCCAATATTACCACTGGTCTGGAGTGTTGCATGAGGAATGGGGAGTTTAGATTGTGAGGGTTTAGTTGCCAAGGGGTTTCTTTGTTTGAGGTCCCTCTTTTGAGGCTTGAGCTACCACATATTGTAATTGATTTGTGCCAATAACCCACCTAATGGAGATGAGAGTCTAGTGAAAAAACCCTCTTTAACAGTAACAACAGAACTTAGTAGAGTATATTAAAACTGTTGTACACAAAGAAGAGCATTAGAGTCCAGATACTTTGGATTTTTAAATGTTTTTGTAAAACATAACTGCTTGACCTATTTACATCATGTAAAATATAAATGTAGCAACTCTGATATTTCAGATGGGTTCTATTTTTTTTGCCACAAATGCACCATCATTTTTAATGGGTAGATGCTTGTTAACACCTACTACAGCAGCACTCACAGGACAGCCTCAGATCTAAAAGGAACAGCAAATATCCTGGATAATAAGGGACCATGGAAATGAAAAGAATCTGCCACAGCTCTTCCCCAGATAAACAAAAAGTTATTTCTGTCTTGTGCTGACTGTGGGCTTATGGCCAGAGACTGAACAAGAATTGCCTGTCCCTGAACACTGGTCTGCCAGGGGAAGCAACAAAGAGCAATTGTTGAGCTTCGTGATGAGATAATAAAATCATGCTGTGGTAATACTTGTGCTAGGGAAACATTTCTACAATGACAGTAATGTTCATAGGCAACAGTGAAGTCCTTGTGAGTTTTGTGAGCTTATGCCCAAGAGGGCTCCTTGGGCAGATATGTTCTCCAGGTAATACTTACTTTTCAACCTGAAAGTTGTCAAACCACATGGCCCACAACAACCTGCCATCCCCTTATACTATACAGTCCTCCCTGGAAGAAGGTATAGTCTGCTTTGCAGTGATGAGATGAAACTCAAGGGTGTTGCAGAGGATCTCAAAAGATTTGATGTAAAACCAAAGAACTCACCCAACCCCAAGGTTAATTAAATTCACAAACACCACAGAATCATGCATAAACAGTCTTCCTGGATTTTTGAGAGACAGAAGATTTTTAAAAAATTACACAATATCACATAAGTAAAAATCCATCAAACTTTTCAAATCATAGAATGAAAATTGCTGCTATTCCCAAATTGTCCCCAAAGCATCTTCATTATAGCAGAGCAGCTATCTAGAATTACATGTGCATTGAGTCTATTTGTGTTAATATTAAGGACATCAGATGCACAGTTAAGCTTGATACAAGACTGCAAACACAGAAAATAATTAAGAGACTTTAAATCGCGAAGGATGTGCAGTCAAAAACATTGTTTGATTGGAGGGAAAAAGTTCTGGACCAAGTTCACAGAGCAAAGAGCACATGAAAAGATGCAGATTTGGAGTTGTAATGTTGCATCAGGTGCAGCTCTTAATTGGGAGCTCAGTTTCTAAGAGAAAGGTACACTTTAGGGTTGGTTGGAATTTTTTTGCTGAAAGCCTTTTTTTCAGTAAAATTTGATAATTTTGTTCAAATTAACATGTTCAGGAAGATAAGAATTTTGATGAAAGCTCCATTTTTAAAAGAGACATTCTGATAGAACTGAAAAGTTCTATTTTAACATCCACATAATGGAAGCCTTTCACTGAAGAATGGTTAGCTTTCAATGAGAACTCCATTAAAAAATTATAGTTAAAAAACGTTTTAAAACCTAAACTCATTTAACCAAATAAAATACCTCATTTGACACAGATGATTCATTTTATACTTCTCCCAGCAGAAGCTATTAAATAAAAATTTAACTTCTGAAATTTCAAAGCAGACAAAATTCTGCTGTATTATTCAACAGAATGAAACAACCCATTTTTACAGAGCTTTCTAGAGCCAGTATTGACCACAAAAGAGAAGCTGCCTCTGTGCACTGCAGAGCCTCCCAAAGCCACCATAATCCACAGCCGACAGGTGCTGCAGCACCACAGTGCCCCTTTCATCCTCCACAAAAGAAGTTCTTACTGGCTCATCTGCTGACAAACTGGTAGCCCCTACGGCTGGTTTCCGTATATCCTCCGCGAGTTTGTAAGACTGGCTCTGGAGGTTTAAAAAACACAACGTGTAAGACACTCAGGAGCCTGTGGTTACAAAACATGAGATTAGGAGAAACAGCAAACTGCAGCTGAAAAGCTCTGGCAAGAACTTTTATTTTATTTTCTGCTCTTCCAGAAGATCTCTGGAAGTTCTCTGACACAGATGCAGTCATTTCTCCAAGATTACCTGTAACTTTCTAGGAACAACAGAGGGATGCAATTCCCAGGTGAGTCTGGGCTGAATGACGGGATTCTCTTCCAACATGAGATCACCCCTGTTCCCTCTGTAGCCTACAGCACAACTGTGGTGTACTGCACTCTCATCCAAACTACCTAGTCCAGCCTGGAGCTCATACACCTGCTAAATCTTCCTGAGCTGCAGTGCTGTGATCACTCCTGCCACAGATACACCCCCTCTGGACAGTTTAAATGTGAATGGAGTATGTTTGCCTATTCCTTGTGCACTGCATTCCATGTGTTGCCCGTTGAAAGGCTCTTCAAGGCCAGGACCCTCAGGAGATGCCTGTTGACAACCCTATGACGTGTGTGTGTCCTGTGCAGCAGGAGCCTTCTTGGCCTTGTCCCCTGTGCACAGGTGGAATTGCTGGACACAGGTAGTGTTGCTGAACTGCTCACTCCTCTCCCCTTAGGCAACAGCCAGTCTGCAAAAAGATGGTGTTGAGATGGGACCATCATCCCATTCACAGGGAGACAAAAAGCTCCTTGGATTTGTAGCTGAAGCTTTATGCAAACGGTATGGGGTATCCTGCTCACTCTGCCAAAGAAAATGTCCTGGGGAGCTTGTCCAAAAGCATGAGAACCTTGGCATGTCTTCAGGCCTTGCTGAATTTGGATTTAAAAAATAGTTATATGATAATATAAACCTTACAGAAAGTCACTTTAGCCTGTATTAGCATGCAGGCTGTCTTCTATTGATACAAAACTGCACGTATTCTGCAGTCAAGGAGAAAATGCATTGCTGAATAAATATTGCCGTTATCCACTAGTTTCAAAATTGGAGATAACTTAATTTGCAGAGGAACTAATTATTCAGAGCTGTCACACAAAAGTTTTTGACAATCAGATCTTTTTGAGGTTAAATGTCTTCATGCAGACCAATGTTAGCAAAAATTGTCTCAGTCAAGACTCATACAGTAATTTGATGCAGTAAAACCCAACACCCAGATTTTAATTGGGGCTTTCTGTAAACACTACACTTTGAGGTTACTTCTGTCCATATTGGTCTGTGATAAACAGCCAAATTTTGAAAGTATTGGCCTTTGAGACAGGAAGTTTTTCATATATTTTTAGGGAATTATTTTAGTGTTCAGAATGTTCCAACACAAATTTGCTAAACTAACTAAAATTAGTTTTTCCAGGACATCCTGTGCATAATTTCTTTTTCTCAAAATGAAACTGCTGCCCTGTTTAAGCCACAAGGAGCTTTAAAGCACTCAGGATTTGTGTCTTGCAGTAATTTCATAATTCATGTACTGTAATGAAGCAATGTTACCAGCTGCATACAAGTTTTCCCCACAAAGTAGATTGTGAGCTTAAATATTCACTTGCAGCTGTATTAATGCCATATAAAGTGAAGATTGATGAAAATAAAACCAGGAAATCATTGCATTCTTGACAATCCAAATTAAGTAGCTACTTACATGTGAACTGCCCATTTTTGCTTAGCCTGAATGTGGAAGGTGCAACTCTTCTGCTCTTCAATAAAACAAGCACGAAGTTGGAATAGCTAAATACTACCTAACCCTGGGTTAATCAATAACTTCTGACATTATTGAAATGCTAGTCATTGCAAGGTGGGGTGTATTTATAATTACATGGTGGCTTTATTATCCCTACTATCTAATATCACATCCTGTTGTGTCATGGAGCTGACTGGTTTCCTCTAAGGAAAATCAGGATTTGAGAATGTAAGCCTCAATATTATACATACTATTTTATACTATACATACTATTTATCTAATTACAATGTTATTACAATTATTTAAAACATAAAAGTATTGTAGCATCCAACATGAGCTTCCCAAACATATTGGAGAGAAAGATGCCTCCTTTGAAGGGTTTATATCAGATCTTATGGAATTTAATGGTATTTAGTATGCCACTGAGGACCCTCAGACTACAAAACATTTTGAACAGAATCTCACTGCTTTAATTTGGTTTATGTGATCAGGTTTTGGTAGTCAGGGGATTTCAGGGGTGTTCTTTATGAAAAGAGACCAGGGGTTGCCCCCATGCTGGACAAAGCCAGGGCCAGCTGACTCTAAAATGAACCCTCCCCAGAACAAAGTTGAGCCCCAACAATGGTGCTGGTGATGCCCCTGTGATGATAGATTTAACAAATAGCAAAAATTACTGGGCAGCAGCTGTGAGAGAGGAATGAGAAAAATGTGAAGGAAACAGCCCTGCAGACACCCAGGTCAATGAGGAAGGAGGGGCAGGAGGTGCTCCAGGTGCTCTAGCGGAAATTCCCCTGAAGCCTGTGGTGCAGCCCATGGTGAGGCTGCCATGCCCTTGACACCATGGAGGTCCATGGGGGAGCAGAGATCCACCCACAGCCTATGGAGGTCCATGGGGGAGCAGAGATCCACCTGCAGCCCATGGAGGTCCATGGGGGAGCAGAGATCCACCCACAGCCCATGGAGGTCCATGCGGGAGCAGAGATCCACCTGCAGCCCATGGAGGTCCATGGGGGAGCAGAGATCCACCTGCAGCCCATGGAGGTCCATGGGGGAGCACAGATCCACCCACAGCCCGTGGGGGACCCCACACGAGAGCAGGTGATGTGCCCTGGGGGGAGCTGCAGTCATGGAGAGCAGATGCTGGAGCAGGCTCCGGGCAGGAATGATGGCCTGTGCAGTGAAGCCCATGCAGACACAGGTTTTCTGCAGGACCTGAGACCCTGAGGAGGAAGGAGCAGCAGAGACCAAGTATTATGGACCAACTGAAAGCACCACTGCCCATGCCCTGCACCAGTCAAGGAAAGGAGTCGATCAGTTAGGAATGAAGGAGTGAGGTTGAGCCTAAGAAGAAGGGCAGGGTCAACAAGATATTTTTAGTTTTGTCTTTGCTTCTCACTATCCTTCTCTATTTTCAATTGGCAATAAAGTAAACTAATTTCCCAAAGTCAAGCCTGTTTTGCCCATGACAAATTGGTGAATATTGTCACTATTTTATATCAACCCACAAGCTTTTATGGCTTATTCTTTCCACTTGTTCTTTTGAGGATGGAAAGTGGGAGGGTAGCTTGGTAGACCTTTGACAGCTAGTCAAGGTGCTCCTTTAGATCTTAGTGAAGATACCCAGAGAAAAATAAGAAACCAAAACAAATACATTTGAATTTATAGCAGTTCAGGGGGAAAAAATTCTATGTGATTCTGTACAAAGCAAAAGAAAACCAGTTACTGAAAATGCAGTAATGATCCTAGATTTTAAGTAGATTGATAGGTGCAAAGACTTTACTACCATTCAAAGACACTGAAAAAAAATCAGCTTTGATCATGGTGTTCAAACACAAGTAATGCAAAAATCAAATGTGAGTATGAAAAAAACTATCCAAAATTCAATGATTTGTCGTAACATACTATGTCAAATGCATCATCAAGGCCTTTAATGATCTGGGAACTACCCACTTCTTTCAGAATATTTTTGGGAATAAAGACATCCCAACTGATATTAAAGAAAATGCTATAGTTAGAGGGAAAGCAACTGTGGGGTTTGTTTGAAAATTGAGCATTAAGTCAGAGAGCATTTATAAGCTCAAACACAGACTGGCATTCCTACTGCTTTCCCTGACTATGAGTAAAATACAGCAGTCCAGAAGGTGCAACTAATGAAGGATTTACAACAAGCAGCTGACTGAGCCCCACTATAGCATGCTGTGCAGGCAAATGGTCTATCTAAACATCTAAATAGGCTATCAATAGCAAAATTGTGTGTTATCCTCACTGGTCGATCTGGTTGACTTAGCTTCTGTTCTGGGAGTTTAAAAGTTTGTACAGTGAACAAGAATTAAGGATTGTATGGTATTTTTTAGCTTTGTAAATAACAGGACTGACTCCCTGCAGAAGACCTGAGGACCATATACATACTCCTATGGGTTACATACCCCAGGCAAAGACACAGGGGCAATCTGAGAATTCAGAAAAGTGAGAAGGAGATGAAATATTATTCCAGGTAGGAAACACCACACTGCAGTGTGGAAATGGACTGACAGCACTGCTACTCTGGAGATAATTGCTGGCGACACCCAAGCTAGTCTTTGTTCTAAAGGCAACCACAGAACTGTCTACAGCTGATAGGTCTTAATTGAGGCTGAATAGAAGAGGCAATGAAAATCTTCAGTTTACTGAAGCAAGTAAACTCGTGAAGCACTGACGTGGTAACATGTAAGAACTAAGTGAAACTGAGATTTTTGCAGAGGATTTGTGGTAGCAGTGTGCCCTCATGGATGGGCAGTGGGTACTTTGTCTCTCTGCAAGAAGGTGAAGAACTTCCCCTGGAGAAAGTGCCTGGATTTCTGTGTGACAGAAATGCAGCTTGTGGATTACATCAGAGACAACTGAATGAATACCTTCACCAGCCTTGACCACAGCATTGGTATGAGCTGTGAAATGGCTTTTACAGTGGTACTGGTACCTGGCACTCCTGTTCAGTTCTGCAGATCTCTGGTGAACCTGTGCAAGACTGCGAATTTTCAGAAAGAAAGAAAAGCACAAGAATTCTGAACAGTATTTAGAGGTTCATTCAGATAAGTCAAAATGGGCACAGCGTTGGTCAGAGACTGATCACACACTATCAGGGACCAAGAGATTCTCAAAGGTTTACGAAGACTTTCACTAACAGGGATAAGCTGCTGGAAAGACTGATGCTTTCATATGTTCCCTCTAAAGAGGTATTTAGGGCTTGAAAACTGCAGTGAAGTCCTAAATAAAAAATTCAGCCTATCAAGAAATTGGTTAAAACCAGACATTTACAATGAAATTGTCTCCAGTGTCCTTGAAGGAAGTCACTGGATATGCTACATCCTAGGAAAAATTCCCTGGAATCTATTTAATCTTAAGATCTGATCAACAGTCGCCAATTTGAATGAGAGGCTCAGGGGTACTGCACAAATCACTCATGAGAAAGAGACAAAAGTCATCTTGGAGAGCAAATGTTCTTCACATTTTGGTGGAGGCAGCATGAGCTGGTCAGGCCAGCCAGGACCAGAAGGAATGTGAGTAGGAGATCTCAGTGCAGCTGCTCAGGTCAGAGAGGGCTGCACCGATTCAGCTCAGCTCGCTCTTTCAGAGCACTGCATTTTACTGGCAGGTCCCCACCAGCCCAACAAGTTTGCTGAGCACACTGGAAACCAAGTTCTGTCTCAGGAAATAGGGGAAGTGACTAGAGGATGCCAAAATGCTACTTCTGCTTTTAAACGAGGAACTGGTTGAAAATCCAGAAAGTGAAGGTAGTTTGCTTGAAAGTGTAATGGAATTATCTTGTTGCAAGAAAAAAGAACAAAAGACTTGCCATAAGGAAAAAAGCAGACTTTAGAAAAGTCAGTGAACAAAAAGGTAAAGTCTTTTGAGAGGTAATCTCAAGAATGAAGGCTGCTGAGAATAACTGGAAGCAAATGTACTAAAACTCAAGAAGCAGATTTTTCTATAGGAAGAAAAGATGAGGTATAGTATGAAAAATGTTTATCAGTAAGATTTTTCCTGCCAGAAATTAATGCCTTTAAGCAAGCAGTTGTGTGCACCAACCTGACTAGGATTAAAAAAAAAACAAAAAGAGAATAGTCATTATACGTAGTCAGTGACACAGGTCTATTAAGCACAAACTAGGGGCAGAAATCTCTGAACCCTAATTCAGGTCAAGGGAAGTCATAAACAACTGGAGAAGGCTACACACAGTACCTATCTTCCAGGATAAATCTGCTCATTGTTGCAACTGCCTGAAGGGTCAGCTGGAGAAACTGTAAACTGCACAACATCATGTAATGTAATGTAATGTAATGTATCTATCTCCATCCTGAGAAGCAGAGCTGGGAGGGAGTGCATGTGGTTGTAATGATAGCCTAGGGTTTGAAAAAAATGATCAGCAGTGTGATCCTCAGTGGTCCCATTATTTTACATACATGATTTAAACCAATGTGATTATAACTTTGAAGACCTCAACTGAAGTTGTGAGAGTTCCGACTTTTATCTATGACCTTCATTTAGAAAGTGAATTTGAATCAATGATCTGCAAATTCTCAAACTCATTAATAAACACAGAACAATTTTGTTGTATGGTATTCTTTCTGGTACTAAATTAAAATCTTATTATAAGTCAAGTACTTTCACTGTTCACTTCTAATCACAGATCTGCTCAGTTACACTGCCTTTCTGAAGATCTACTCTGTGTCAATAGTTACTTTGTCTTGTTTTTTCCTCTCTTTTGCCAGTCCTACAAATGGGAAGTCTGAGGCAGATGATAGCAATATTGTTTTATAATATTAATTATATTAATAGAATAGGAATACTTCCTAAATTACTGTTATTGTGAACATCTGAATTTTTAGCTTGTGGATTCTCACATCTGCATCTTACTGAAAATATTATTCAGGTGCTGGTGCCTCTAACAAGATAATTTACCTGAGAAAAAAAAGAAAAAAATCGTCCTGCCCTATTATAGAGGTGTATCTTAACTGCTGATATCAAAAGTAAACAGACAGTACCAGCCAACGTCCTGTACCATCTGGCTGATGTGGCAAGGGGCAAGGTAAACCACATTTTTTATTAATGTCTTTTCACAGCTCATTTATAAACCATTATGGGGTGTGACAGAGAAGGGCTCTTAAGAATCACTGGCGTTAGAAAGAATTCAGGGATGAGGTCAAATTTGCGGGTTGTGACTGTTCCTGGACTGAATCCTGTTGGGGATGAGCAGGGAGGCCTTATCATAGATTCTGGAGGCCTGTGAGCTGCTCCTCACTGCAGGGAACCCTGTGTTGGCACCATGGGGCACATCCACTGGCTGAGGCTTGGTGTCTCTGCAGTTACATGTTGGTGGGATCCTGAATATGCCAGTGATGCTGAAGGAGGAGAACTGGGTCTATAGTTCTCTATAGAGAAGTAGAACTGGGTCTACAGTTTGAGTAAATCGGAGTGATTTCCTCAAACATAACAGAGCACCGAGTTTCCTTCTGCTGCTATTGGTCCCCTTTCAGCCGTCACCACTGCTCTAAGGTTATTACTGAGAATGCAGCAAATAGCCTTGAAAAGTAAATAGCACAAGGGATCAGGGCCTCACATGCTTTTTTTTTTTCTTCTTATACATAAAATTATTCACTAAAATGTTGCATGGTGTTAAAAATAGAGAGCCCTTCCCACATCAGTAATTCCCCAACAGTAAGAAAATTCTTGGCACTGATTTCGACACAGGTAAAATTTTAAACGACTCATAAGCATCTAGATTCTAAGATCAGGAGGGGCACCTGCTGATGTTTTATTTGAAGCAGTGTCTTTAGTGACACTCTCCACCTGCCCCCGGACAGGGGGTACATACAGCATGGGATGCTCCTGGCACTCAGGGCTGCAAGCTCCCAGTCCCCGCTGTGCACAGCAGGGCACACACAGCTGCGGTAGCCCAGGGCCACGGCTCAACGTAGTGATCTCCTTCATCCAGTCCGTTCCATTCCAAACTGGGACGGTCTGCCCAGAGAGGTCGGGCAGTCACTGTCCCTGGAGGTGTTTAAAGAAAAACTGGATGTGGCACTCAGTGCCATTCGACATCGTGGAGTTAGGCCACAGGTTGGACTGGATGATCTTGGCGGTCTTTTCCAACCTAACTGATCTTGAGTCTCTGCCATGGAATACTCGTTTCGCCCCTGCAGCCGCCCTTGCTCTGAGCAGCCACTCGCGTCTGCCCGGCTGTATCCCGAGCCGCACTAGGAGGACGCTGTTGT
>JANPWX010000019.1:5508676-5572775 GCA_024734555.1 Trochalopteron elliotii
GACGCTGGCGGGCAGCCGGGTTCCCGGCCCAGGGAAGCGGCGGGGGGACACGGGGCACTCGTCCCTGTCTGCCCCGGGGCAAGGCGGGCGGGCCCGCGGGGTGCCGGCGGGTGTTGTGGGGCTCTCTGTGGGGACAGGGGGGACGCACGCGCCCTCTCTGTGTGCTCTGTGTGTGTGCCTGGTGTCCTGGGGAGAAGGGGATGAGAAGACGGTGTGTGCTCTCTCTGTGAGAAGCGGGGAGTGGACGTGTGTGTGTGTGGCCTCAGTGAGGAGAGGGCTGAATCGGGGTGCCTTGGGGTCCCGACGGTCAGAGGGAGATGTGGGGTCCTCGTTCAGCTTGTGCAGGTGTCAGACAGCTGAGTTGGATGTCCCCTGTGCCACCCCTGGGTGGTGGGAGCCGGAGCAGGACAGGTGCCTTCGAAAGCTTGTGCAGCCCCGTGTTTCAGTAGGCAGAAAATTGTTTGCTGCAAGTGGCTCATAGAAAAGAAGACCTCATGAAATTTTGATTGCCTGGATTTAATGGGCCTCTGGTAGCAACGGGGAGGTATTGTGTCGAGTTGAGAGGAGGTTCATGTTCTGAAGTCTTACACTGCTTTAAAGCAGATGCTGTTAAACAATTCCTGCTCTTGCACAGTGGAAGGGTGGAGTGGATGAGTAGTCGCTGCAGGCCACGAGTAATGCAGTTTGTGGAGTTTCTGAATCCAAGAGCAGTAAGAGGAGAATAAATGATGATTTTTCTTTACCTGTCCAGCTGAGCGCCATATTGTTGGCTTTGTGATTCAGGATAGAAAATATGCCAGTATTTATTGCATTATTTTCTTTAATTTAACTTCTGGAATACTGTTTTGTCTACTTTAGTGTTATTATAGTCCTTAATATTTTTGTTCTTTGAGCAAACACTTGGCTCCCTCTTTGGCTATTTAATCAATTCCAAACCCTGTCTCTGATATCAGGTGTTGCTTTTCCAGTACCTAATTCTGCAGTTTCTGTGCAACTTTCATGTTTATCCCATATGTGCAGTAAAGTACCTTTTTGTCAAAGGATCCCTTTTAATATAAGCATCAATGAGGCAACCAGAAGAGGGAAGAGAAAAACCAAACAACCCAGATCACTTGTTGTAGATGCAGCGTAGAAGAGCAATATGGGGAATACTGAGGGGACAGTTTTTGAAATAAGGCATCTGAAGCATGAACCAAAGTTCTCTTTTTATCTTCTTCCATGATAGTCAAGTAATGTGCTGTGCTTGTTCCTTAATCTTGTGACCTAGGATCACTTGATAGTTTTACTTCCGCAAAGCTGCAACTTGAGCTGGTTCACTTTTTTTTTTTGTGTTAGAAGTTTCTTAGGTGTAGCAAATTAAGCTTCATATCATTCACCGTATTTGTTTCTGCTACACTAATTCTGAGTAATTTCTCAAGGCTGAATTACACTGAATACTTGGTAAATGTTTGATGCATCATGTCTTTGACCTGAAGATCAGATGCTCCCTGTTCATCAGTGGTATTAGGAAAAAGTAATCTAAAAATGATTGCTTAAATATGCATCCTGTGTAGAGACCTATTTAAAGGTATTTTTGAACTCATGGAGAGACTAAAGATACTGTCATGTTAACCTCAGGGACTCCCTGAGCAATGACAACGGCCTGCATATATTTCCTCCTAAGACACTTTGGGTTGTGCAAGTCAGCTAAAAGGCCTTTATGTTTTCAAGGGTCTTGGAAACTCCCAGAGGGAATATGAGAGGCAGGTCGTACTCTACAGCATCCGCAATCAGTTGCGGTACCGGAATAACTTAGGTGAGTAAAGAGGCAAAGTAACTTCTGATTCCTGCCCAGTTCTCCTGTGTGGAAGCTTGCCTTTATTGTAAAACTGCAAGAACAAGTCCAGTTCAAAGGTCCTTCCTTCCTTGAAAATAAGTGCTTCTAAATAATAAAAGCATGAAAAATCCTGACTTTTGAGTCCATTTGGCAACTTTTCTAGCAAAGCACTCTGGAAAGTTACGGCGTTGGCAGGTGGAACTGAATTCCTACTGTAGTTCTTCTGCCATTTTTCAAGAAATTAAGAGATGTTAAGAGAGGGTTTGGCTAGTTAAGCCTGTTACTAGGTGAGATGCAGACAGTTACCCTGACTCACAGGAGCTTTGGGCTATGACTTGTTTGCAGACTTTCAGTTTAGTTTACATTGACTGAATCCATTTATCTTCTCAAAGCAGATAATAATTTCATTAATTAACATATAATTTTCTGCAGGCTGCATGAGTTCTGTCTCAGTGGGCCACTTGCTGGTGACCTTTTAGGTAAATCTGCTCCTTAAAGTCTTTGAGGCTACTTGGTATCATATGTAGAAATCCTTGGATGCTAAATTCCTTGCACCACTACTTTATTTTGCTTGTAACTTTCTGTCTATTGCCATTATGCTGTTTTTAATCCTTTGTTGTAACACTTTTTAAAAAAGTTGAACATATAGAACATTGTAACTTTTTCTCCCCTTGTAGTTAAGCATGTCAAGAAAGATGAACGTAAATATTATGAAGATCTGTTAAAATACAGTCGGGATCATCTCATGTTGTACCCATATCATTTGTCTGACATCATGGTAAAAGGTCTGAGGGTGACACCATTTTCCTATTACACAGGCATAATGGAGGTGAGTGCAGAACTGTGGTGGGAGGTGTTGTTCTCTGTCTGGAGATGTTGGTAATGGCCCAGTAAAGCACATGAGGCAGTGTCAGGTTTTGTTTTTTGGTTTTGTTTAGGCTTGCCAAGAAGTAAAGAAACAGTAAGGAAAGTTTGTAGAGAACTGCTTTTACCTGCAGTGTTTTCCCTTCTGCCCCATTAGCCTTTCAAGAGCTGGGCTTTTGTCATAGGGAGCTGGGGTGGGATTCATTCTGAGTCCAGACTTTCTCTTTTGATGTTTGAGATTTGTGAGTCTTCACTTAAAACTGTAAAAGAAACACCTCATTTTAACCATATTGGAAAGTTTTTGAGAAGCCTGAAGCAGATCTGTTTCCTATGAGAACAAGGATGGGTCTGTTTTCTGTCAGCATTCTGGCAACCTTCTTTTATTTTCGTTGGATATTTGAAGTGCTTTTATTTTATTTTGTATATAGTGATTGCAGACATAATGGATTAGTTGTTTGTTTATTCTGTTATTACTGTTAGCAATTCCGTGTGCTGCTTTGTTTTTGTGAAGAGAGATACAGGACTTTGTTTATTAGTCTTTCAGCCAACATTTTTCTTTGCAAAGCTTCCATTAAACAGAAGTCTCACATTTTATGTATTTAACTCACTGTGTAATGATTAATCAAATAGTTGTCAAGTTTGATAAGGTAACTGACTTTAATAGATATGTTTAAAATTAATTTCATCCTTAAAGTAAAAAGGACAGGCAGAATTTTGGACCTGCTTCTCTGAAACAATGACTTTCTTCTTGCAACTTAAAAGTTTTATGTTTTATTTTCTTTTTAAGGACATAATGAACAGTGAAAAAAGCTATGATTCTTTACCCAACTTCACTGCTGCTGACTGTAAGCATTGCCTAGATGAATTACTGCTTTCAGTGAGTTAGAAATAAGGAGCTTCTGGAAATGGATTTGTGGGCATCTCTTTGCTTGAATATGAGCATGTGAATGAAGGTGTAGAAACATTTAAATAGTGATATTAAGGAGTGTGCACTCTTTATACGGAGTTCTGTCTGCAGACAGGACTGGAATTGGGCTGGTTTGAGTACAGATAGGCATGGCACAAAACCTTGCCTGTGTCCTTGCTTGTTGTGCATTCCTGTTTGCCTGCACTTCGTGTTGATGTACATAAGTAAACTGAGCAGTTGGTCCTTTCCCAGTGTGCTTTTTTTGGGATGTGTTGGGCAGAAGACTTTAGCAGGACACAAGAGGCTGCTGACACTCCCATGAATTGGCATCAATGTGGATTGGAGGGATGATGTACCTGAAAAGAGAGGCAAGAGGATCTGGTATTTTATTACACTCTGGATGTGCCAGATGTTTTATCTGTTACACCTGGGTGTGGGATGGGGAGCTTAGGAAAGCAAAAACCTTGAACCTGGTGGAGGAGAATGGAGTAAAATCAACAGCCTACTGAGAAGTCTTGTAGGGCAAAATATAAACTGATGGCACAGGGAGATTGTTAACCTGCCACTGAAATGTTACCTATAGTTAATACATAATTCCTTGCCTTTGGTATGCATTCCTAAAGTTCTTTTTAAGGATAGTGTGTAGTCAGGTGAGGAGTAGCCTGCAGCTTTTGAAAACAGTTGGTTTTGGTTTTAGAAGGATATTCTCAGTTAACTGCTAGTTAGCCTCTATGTAATGTTCACAGAAGGGAAATAGATGAGGAGGAACTTTCCTCAGCACCATTTTGCTTGTTGGAAATCTAGTGTTAGTCAGGAGTTGAAGAAAGAAAAGGTTTTCCTGGTTTTGATTTCTACTGCCCCCCAACAATTCTGTTATCTTAGCACAGCTGCAGATTAGTGACTGCAGTGTAATTGACTTAACCTTCCTTAATTAGACTTTTTCAAAGATGCTACTGTTGAACTAGAAAGTTGGAGTTAAAGCTGAGACAGAATATGGCTTAAAACTAATGAATAGTTTTCTACTATCTGTTCGTGGTACCTTAATAGTTGAAGGCTAGAGATTATGGAATTAAATTTTAAATCAGTTTAACTCAACTATATCTTAATCATATTCCTTAGAAGATTAAGTGGCCTTTTGTGTCCAATTCTCAGAGTTCTAATCCAGTGCATGGCATGGGCTTTGTTAAGGGAAAGAAAAACTACCACTATTAATCTGAAGTTGTTGATGGGAGTACAGGAGGAAAGGAGTTGGATTATTTATTACCTGCTACCCTATGACTTGAGTGATAGGGGATTTCTTTCTTTTTTTTCTTTTTCCCTTAACCTATACACAGTGAAAGAATGGGGATAGACTGTGGAATGAATTTAGCTCCTCTAACTGTCCTTTTATTTTTTGATAAGAGTAAATTAAAAGGTTATTTAAGAAGAAGGTCTGATTCTTTGAAGAATATAATATAATATATCTTCATCTTAAACCAGTCTTAAGATAGATAAAACCTTACTTATTTTTCAGGTCTAAGACTTCTTGGCATAGGAAGAAACCAGTATATTGATCTAATGAACCAATGTAGGTCTTCAAAAGTAAGTTTGTCTTTAATTTTCCCTGCCTTTCCTTTACTCTTCTGTCCCTTTCCCCCATGTTATTTCATAGGAGATGAAGAATAGAATAATTTTCTGGCCCTGGTCAGTTTAATAGTGTGGCTAATTGAGTGTGATGTAGTGTATTGCTAATTATATTATCTTTCCTCAAGTTAATAAAGAGCTTTTTGGTTTAAAATTAAAGTATAGAAAAGGAAAATATAATAATTACTACTTTTTAATTTTTGTTAATCTTATATTTTTGGAGCTGCACTTTATGATACTAGATAACTAATGTCTCCTGGGCACTATAAGCAGGGAACAATGATACTGGTTCTGAAAGAATTATTCCGTGTTTCTGTGTGGGCCATTGAGATCACAGTTTATTCTGGAACAGTGATCCATCTAGGTGTAAATTCTTGCAGTGTGTGAGTTTTTCTCTAAGACAAGGCTAATGAGTGCACAGACATCCTTGGATGTGAACAGCACATGTGGAAAGCACTGTGTCACAGTTGATAGAAATAGAACCTTTAGTTTGCAACAGTTCCTTCCTTTCTTCAGGGAACTCAGAAGTGCTCTTGCAGAGGCTTCATAGTCCTTTAGCTGAAAGTGAGCTTACCAAAATATGCAGCTGATAGTGAACCAAAAAGTAATGCCTGTGCAATGAAAGAGAGGCTATTTAGCTCTATAAATAAACAGTATCCCCCAGTTTTTTTTTCATGGGTTGACATTCACTGTACTTTCTTAGCACTGTGTTTATTAAGAATGTTGTACTTTGTCCCTTAAAGTAAATAAAATATGTTCCTAAAATGTGTTTTTTGAAATCACTGAACTACTTTAAAATGCCCAGTTTCTATACTTGTGCTCTCTTACCTGTTCAAATTAGGAAATGTCACAAATACTTTAAATTTGGACTTGATCCTAATAGGGGGATAGTGTGGATTTTAATTAGCAACACCTACAATACGGATGAGCTTATGGGAAGATTTAACAATATCAGATGGAATTATTTTTTTTTCCTTTCTATTTCCATGTGTTCTGAGAGGAGAGAAACTTTTGCTAAATGACAACACTAATAGCATGTGTGTCTCCAGTCTGTAAATATATTGTACTTAAAAATGGATGTTTATACAGATCAGTTTTTATAAAGATAAATGAATGTCTGTGTGTGTGAAGTGCTCTTTATTACTATCTCAAATGGACTGTACCACTGCAGAAATTTTTCAGAAGGAAAAGTGCCCATGACCTGTTACCCGTGAAGCCCGTGGAGATCACGGTAGAGGCCTGGTGGGTGGTGCAGGCCGGTTACATCACTGAGGATGACATCAAGGTACTGTAGGCTGGATTGCCTCTCTAAATCTGGGTGAATACTGAGAGTCCCTGAGAGCAGGGGCTTGCTTTCTTGTGACATACACAAAGATTATGTTACAGATTTGCAGCAGCTCTCTTATGAGTTTGTTAGAGATTAGAAGTAATGCCAATTGGGATGTTTTCTTTGACATGTTCTGCCCTCTCTCCCCTTTGTACTTCCTGCACTATGTACAGTAGAGGCTGTTTTGCATCAGCCAATCTGTGGTAATTTATGTGCATGATCATGTGATTTATAGGGAAGAAACAACAAAGTATGTTTCCTTAAATTTCATATCTAAGCCCTGACAGGTCAGTTTGGACTGAATCTTCAACCTCATTGTAATTAGTATCAGAATGGGAGTGGGTTCAATACATATTTTGTTTCTGTTCTTTGTGTCTGCTTAGTTTTTCGTTGTTTGCAGGTAAAAAGCTTGCGAGATGACTTACTGTTTCATCCTCATTCTGCTTTCATTTCTCACAGTCATTTGATCTGGACTTATTTTCTTCTCTAGAAATTGCTTGTCTAGATTAGTACATATTTAAAGTAGTGATGGAACCTCTTTTTTAAAATATCTTAGGCTACTCATATTTGGATATCACAGCAACCCAGGGTAGATAATTTGAAGCCAATTACTTTGATATTGTAATGGGCCTCTTTCTAGAATGTTCCAGTTGTTTGGCTGAACACTCAGTTTGGAAGTTTTAAAGAGCAGATCTGTTGTACTGTGGACTTCGCTTGCCAAATTCTTGTGCAATTAATTTCCTTTCCTAAAGCATGCATAATTTTGTGTGGGGCCAAGCTAAAAAATTTAGAGACTTTTAACAGGAACTGCAGTAAATTCTTCAGTGCAAATATTTTGGTTAGGAATCTGGGTTACTCCCTGTACTCTTACATTACTTAGGACTGATTTGAGGCTTAAGTGTTTGGGAGTTTTTTGAGTGGTGTTAAGTTGCATGGACTCATTTCCACAAGAAACTAATATGATTTTTTTTTAACCTAGATTTGTACTACATCAGAGAAGTCTGCTATTGATAAGATAATTGATTCAGGTCCTCAACTTGCTGGTTCATTAGACTTCAATGTAGTTCACAGTAAGTTTTAATGAACATTTCTGATTTTAGATCTTGGTTAGTAAATTCTAGTAGTGTCTGGAAACTAGGAATAAAGGTGATGTAAACATCTGAGGCATAAAGGGGAGTTGGAGGAAAATACTCAAAAGCTTGTACAGACTGCAGTCTAGATCTTGTAAATGGTTTATTGGTGAACAGTTAGCTGCTTTGTTATTGTTTAAGTCAAAATTCTTTCATTAGAAGCTTTCAGTAAAGATTGTGAAGGAAGAGAATGTAGATGAGAACAAGAGAAACTAAAGTTAAAAATGTCAGAATCCGGAGTAATAAAGTTCACTCCTTGCTTTTCAAAGGAGAGTTTTTTTAGATTTTTCTACTATTTTAATGCCATAAAATGGGTCTGTTTTGTTTCACAGAAGTCTGCAGCTGTTACTTGTTTCCCATTTCAGTGTAACAATTAAAAGGTACAGAAAAATCCTATTAGGGAGTAAAAATTCACTGACCAAATCTTCCTTGAAAAGTCTTGTCTGTAAGGGCTTGGCTTACTGCAAGCACTCAATCCTGCACACTGCAGTTTTTAATGAGAAATTGAGGCAGCATTTCATTGCCTGTTACTGAGCAGAACAAAACAATTACAAAAGTAAGGCAAGTGAAATTCATACTCTTGAGGGGATCTGAAACAGTATAAAGCTTAATAAAACTTGAATTCCAAAACCACTTCATAATTCTTCTTTATAAATGGCCCAGTGTTTTTAGAGAGTATTACAGCTCAGATTTAGTAGTGTTAGAAGAATCTAATGTATGGAAAAAGAATGTACATATAATTAACGTAGTGGGACTGTGAGAAGGATCATATTTTCTGGGCAAAGAGGACTGCTGAGTCCAAACTACAATGCCACCAATACGTTTCAGGTGTGTAGATAAAGATGTATCATAAGAGCTGAATCTAAAGGACAGACAGTGTAAAGCAGAGTTAGCATGTTGATGACTTGTAATGTCATCCTGATCCATTAAAGCTGGTTTGTTGATACACATTTTGTAAGGCTGAGTATGTTACTGCCAGAGCTGAACAGTGAATCAGCCTGAATCCAAGTGAGATGATGGGTTAATGCAGGCATTTTATTTAAGCTCTGATTGAGGATGGTAATTTAACTAGATTTAATTTAACTATAGTTGTACAGGCACACACATAGCTGAGCTCTCTGTGTATATAAAACATCCTGACAGTTCCACTTCAGGTGTTCAGTAGCCCTTCAGCTGAGGGCTCTTGGTAACTTCGCCACCATAATGAGTATGGTGTAGGTGCACTGATCTTGGGTAACACCAAAGAAACCACAGACAATAAATCTGGCTTATTTATGCTGTGCAGTTCAGCTTTATGCCTTGCCATTGAAGTACAGCTAATGTTCAAGAGGTATTTAAATAATGCTTTCAGGCACATGATGTGATTCTTGGGGTGTGCTGTGCAGGGCCTGGAGTTAGACTCCATGATCGTGATGTGTCCTTTCCAAATCAGCACACAGCTATTATAAAACTTAGACTCTAAAGATAACCATACTGTGATGTTTTTCCCTTTTTCAAGAACTTCTTAATGGCTTCTCTGCAGAACTTGGTTGAGATGCTTAGTGCTCAAATCAGTTTCAAGCTGGGAAAGTGCAATTTAAAAATTTAAATGTTTACCATATTGTTGTCCTTGTATGCAGTGTCTGTACAGTGATGATGGTGAAAACTAAGGTAACATTTAGGCAGAGGTTTGCTCATGTTTTTTAAATGGAGCTGCTTTAATCTGTGATCATTCTGCTGTGCTGTCCTGGAAGTACTTGTGGGGTTCCAAGTTTGCTGCATCAGGCTACAAGTGAGGAACTCTGGTTTAGGGTGACACGTAGTTGATATTAGGTGTGGTTCATTGATCTGTGCATTGCAAAGAAATATTCTGCTGGGGAGGATATGAGGAAAAATTACTTTAAAATCTGAATTTGCTGGTGGGGAAGTCTGCTTTATATCTTCAGCATTTTGAAAAATGCTTTTTTTTTCCTTCTTTTTCTAAAATGTTGTCTTTTTATTTAAAAAGGCTTGTATAACAAAGGATTTATTTACCTTGATGTACCAATATCTGATGACAGCTGTATTGCAGGTAAGTAAATATTTCATGTTATTATATCTATGTTTTCTCAGTTTCCTTTCAATTGCCCTGTGATTCTCTGTCTTGGAAGTTGCTTGTCTGTGTACATGTGTCTGCTCAAACAAAACATTTGAGCATTGAAACTCTCCACTGACTAAATGTTTTCAATCCTATTAAAACATTATTTTTATTGTATATAGAATTTATTTCAACTTGAATTCTTAAGTTACATGGAACGCATGTTTAGGCAAGATGAGATTCTTTTATGGGAATCATGGCATGAATTAATAAGTATCTTCCTGTAAATTTGTAATGAAAAGGAAGAATAGCATAGAGAACTGTAATTACCTTACCAAACATACATGGGGTTTTTGACTTCTCTCCAGACAGATGTCAGGTTTTAATAGATAGCAGTTCTATTCTTCATGGGTATTGTCACCTCAATTAGTCACAGACTGTGCCTGGGGACTGTGTAGGAGCTTGAACTAGCAGAGCATGTGGGCTGGCCTTTGAGCAGCTTGTTTTGCTGTGATAGGTCTCAGGAGTTTCTGAATTCACTGTAATCTGAAAAGGCATAAGTTGTTTGGAACTTGGTCGTGCAAAAGTACCTGGCATTGCTGTATAGAGATCATTTAAGTGGAACTCCTCTAAATACAAGAGACTAACTGCTTAGGTAATTGCTCTGGAAGTCTCAGTTGTGGGATATGTGGGTGGTGTGGGTTTTTTCATGTCCTACTCCAGTCACAGTTGTGATTTAATCTCCATCCACATTACAAAATCATTTTATGGGCCAGACACTGGAAATTATCTGTAGTTGATGAGATGGAAAGTGCAAGGCTATGATGGAAGGTAGTGTGGCTTTGTTTTCTATAAGAAAACATGTTGACAATTATTACTTTCTTAAGGAGTAGGGGAATTTTAAATACTTCATATGCTATCTTCAGGTTTTTATTCTTTGTGCCTGGGAAATCCTCAAAATTGCAGGTATCATGAACACTGAAGTGTAAACTCATTTTTCTGTTTTAGTACAGTTTCAGTTCAATAAACTAAGTTACCAAATTGTAATTTTGAAATTAATTCTTATTTCAGTGCCACCACTTGAAGGTTTTGTGATGAACAGAGTGCAAGGTGATTACTTTGAAACACTACTGTACAAGATATTTGTTTCAATAGATGAACATACTAATGTGGCAGAGGTAAGTAAAACTTAACCTGTGTCAGGGAGATAGGAATACTTGAAAATGGCCCAAAACACACAGCTACAAATACTTAGAGACAGTGATTAAGATAGAGTGATTTTGTTTAGACATACTTAAGATGCAACCTATAGCTTTTATAGTGCTTCAATCTTGAAGGAATACCTTCAGTTCAGTGAAGCAATTACATTAGCTGGAATGAATTTATATAGAGTTACTAAAGTAGGCTTTTATATAAAAGTTAGAACTGGAAGAAAGTCTGTTTTGCTAATGTGAAAAAAGTTCAAGTAATTTTTTTTTCGGCAGTGAAAGCGCAGAGGGTGTTGGCTTAAGATAGGAATGTAGCTTTTGCGTAAGCATAGTTTGAGTATGAGAAATATGTTTTCATAAAGTCTTCTCAAAACTTGCTGAATAAATATCTGAAAAATATCCATTAAATATATCCAGGATTTGTTTTCCTCTTTGCCTGTCTTCTGACATACATGACTAACCTAAAATTATATATACATGTTTAGCCTAGAAGTTACGAAGTTGTCTATAGCCTCATATTTCTTCTGCATGCTTTCAGGTGGGACAATTATGAGGTTTCATGCTCTTTTTTTCATCATTTTTGATGCAAACAAAATTGCTTCTACCAGTACAGGCTGGGTTTAGAAATAAGACCAATAAAAAGATGACAAATCCCACAAATAGTGATTACCTGCCCTGGTAATTTGCTGACTTGTCTTCTTGTCTTCTTTTATTTTTAAGCTGGCAAACGTGTTAGAGATTGACTTATCTTTAGTGAAGGTATGTGTGTACAATGCATTTGTTTACCTGGATATGGAAAGTTCACTGTCTTGCAACTTTGGTTTCATACAGCAGTTCCTTACTCTCTGTGTGTTCTGCAGAATGCTGTGTCCATGTATTGTCGGTTAGGCTTCGCTCATAAAAAAGGTCAAGTAATAAACCTGGATAACCTTCATCCATCATGGAAGAATGTTCCTTCAGTAAACAGACTCAAGTAAGTGTCTTTCCTCTTTCTTAGGCTTATTTTTCTCATTGAAGGGAAAACTTAGAACATCTGATTTTAAAGCTATTGGTTGCTTTATTTGACTTCTGCAATAACAAATCTCACTTGGCTTTCCAATGTGTATAATGACAAAAATACATGATCCTCATGTTAATCTGAGGATGAGGAATGGTAATTCAACCTGTAAATTCAGAGTACTCCATCTGGTGCTGTTACTTAGTGCTGGCTTTTAGACCTTTAGGTACCTAGTTGCACACTTTTCCAGCAGATGAATGTGCATTTTTTTTTTAGACTCCTGGGGCCAGAAATACTGTCAGTATGTGCTGTTATGGAGGCTGTGGCTCTTGGCCCTGCTGGCAGTGAATATGTGCATAGAGTTTGCTTGTTTGCTGTTAGGACCCATTATAGTTCTGTCAGTGACACTCACGTAAGTGTGCATCTATATCACTTCCAGGAAAGTGCTGTTAATACCAGTCAACAGAGTTCTTCAAGTTGAAATGCCAAGTTGCATTAATTAGGAATTGTTAGGTGCTTTTAGCTCAGTATCTACCAAGCCATTTAGAATTACTACTATGCCTGTTTTCTTTAATGCTTTTTCAGACTGTGAGAACAAAGTGGATTAGATTTTTTCCATTGGATTCTTCAATGATGGTGGTTTGATTTTTAAGATCTTTTCACAGTCTGATATTTTCATCTCCCCCAATAAGCCTTTCTGCTGCAGCTAAAGCAGGACCCTGAGGGATATTAAACTTGACTGATTTAGGGCTTGGATATATTGAAAGGCATGTGTTGGGTATGCCTGTGCATGGACTACTAGCACTGGAAGGCAGAGACACTTCTCTGGTGCTACAGTGACCGATAGATGTGGATTTTAATTCACATTAATAGGAGCACTTTGGATCCTCAAAAGATGCTGCTTTCATGGGACAGTGGGGAAAACAGAAGTCCTATACAGGAAGCTGGGTCATCAGCCACAGATACAGATACCAACAGTCAAGATGATCCAGGTTAGCACTAACAGTGAATTTTAATACATTAGGATCAATTATTTTTATATTTATAGAGTGGCATAGGCTGTAAAGAGGTCTAGAAACAAGTGAAACACAGATTATGTAGATCCTTTTGTCATATGCATTGTTCATTGGGGGAGGTGGTGTCTACTTCTTGGTTTAAGACTCTTCAGCTAAATAACTTCTTTCTGAAGATGAGACTGATCTGTATTGTGGATATAAACTTGACACAAAGATACCAATTTCTTAATTAAGTTAATTAGTAGTTTAGTAGTAATAAGGGAGTTTTGTTTTACTTGGTATGGTGATAACTAACTTTTTCCTTTTTAAAAATTTTCTTTGTTACTAGATTTGATTAAACTTGATGACACCATTTTTAAATAAAACAAATGTGATCATCTACTTCCTTTTTGTTTTCTATTAGCTGAAACAGCCAGTGTGAGCAGTCTGAATCTGTCCAGTGGACACACGAAGCGCATTGCCTTCCTGTTTGATTCTACTCTCACTGCCTTTTTAATGATGGGAAATCTCTCACCAGTACGTCCAAACTGTTTATTTACATATTTATTATGGCAAGAATAAATATGTAGAGCTTTATATTACTTTGACATCAATATAATATAGCTTTATTTAAAAAATAAATACTAAAAAAACTTCTGTATTATTTGTTAAGTAGTAGTTATGCTTAATACAACTTCTACTTGTCCATTCTGTTCTCAAAGAAGACAGTTTTGTTTTATTGTTCCAGAACTTGAAAAGTCATGCAGTGACTATGTTTGAAGTTGGGAAACTGTCAGATGAGAGTCTGGACAGCTTCTTGGTGGAGCTGGAAAAGGTAAATTGTTATATGTTTGACAAAATGCTTTTTCAGCATATCAAGTGTTAAGGGGGCCAACTCCACCTTCTGAAGATAATTCTAGAAGGAAAACTGTAGAATCATGTAGGAGAAGTGCTGTTAATTGCTATATTATTCCATACCAGTCAGGATGACTGGACACTTCTATCCTTTTGCCTAAAGAATGAGTCATGGTTCTGATTTATAGTTCTTGTCTTTGTGTACTTTTTGACCATTCCACTAGCATGGCCAAGACCTGCTTTTCATTTAATAGTTGCTGTAGATCACCTTTGCATATAAGCTTCAGGGTTGTTACTCAATTACAAAGCTTTAGAATGCTAATTTGTTCATCTTTCCTTTGGTGTAATTGACCCTTATGTAAACAAACTGCCACTTGTATGATTTGTTTTGTTTCTTGTTTAGGTTCAGAGCACGGGAGAAGGCGAAGCACAGCGATACTTCGATCATGCCCTTACGCTGAGAAACACAATCCTGTTTTTGCGGCACAACAAAGACCTGGGGGCACAAGCTGTACAGCCTGATCAACCAAATAATGGTACTGTGAGCACTTCTGGAAATCCTTCTAAGTAGGTTTACTTATTTGCCATGGACTCAGCTTTCTGCCCTTGCTGCTCTTGTAGCAGTCAGTATCCTACTTGATTAAAAATATTTTGAAATATTTTTCATCATCCTTGGAGCCTGTGTTACTGGGTTTGCTTGTTGAATGACAGATTTGATTGCCAAGGCTTGCACTTAATTAAATAGCAATAGATTAAAGAGTAGTAAGGACAAGACAAGCTGAGAAAGAGATTGTTTCAAATCACTTGCTTCTGAAAGCCATATAGAAGAGTCAGCTGTCAGCTGTTCTGTCAAAGAAACATTTTTCAAGCTATGAAAAGGAATGTATTCTAATGGGGATAATTTTTTAGGTTTTGATTTTAAAACTTAGTTAACTTTCTCAGTATCTCTGTGTTTATTTCCTGTGTTCAGTTAGTTGGTGAGGAACTAATTTAGTGTCAGACAGCCCTGTATGCCTAGAATTGCTAAAATTTTGTACAGATTGATTAAAATTCACCCCAATTGTTTAAAACGTCGTTGTGGAAAATACTGCATTCATGGCTTAGAAGAGAATGGAAATCATAGTTTGTGTTTGTATGTTCCATTTTAAGTGATAGTTTAAGAATCTCGTGTTTTGACCACAGGGTTCCCCTTGGACCTGTTACGATGTGAGAGTTTGCTTGGTTTGGATCCAGCTACCTGCAGCAGAGTTCTCAACAAAAATTACACTCTGCTGGTTTCCATGGCACCACTCACCAATGAAATTCGACCTATTAGCAGCTGTACACCCCAGGTGAAAAAATTTGTCAGATGTCCCTTTTAAAGTGACAAAATTACTAGCATGTAGAATGTTACTGTAATTTATCTAATAAAAAATGTTGAGGAAAAATGTGCATATTTAGTAAATTAACTTTGTTTAACTTATTAACAGTTTTTCTGCTCAAGTTCGAGTCAGTGACAGATATTTTGTTTTTGACTTTTGATTCACAGAACATGCATTATTGTCATCTTTCTGTGAGGACTCTTGTGTCACTGGACTAAGTACCTAGAATGTAGTTAGCATAGAGTAATACATTTGTACTTCAGTGCTCACAAACTGGATTTATGTTTCTTCAAAACTATTGCTTCTTAAATTAAATCTGTTATGAATGATGGTTGCAATCTGAAGTTATTTCTAATTTCTTGAATAATCTCTCTTCAGCATATTGGGCCTGCAATACCAGAAGTCAGTTCAGTTTGGTTCAAACTATATATATACCATATAACTGGACAAGGACCACCCTCCCTGTTGCTCTCTAAAGGAACACGTCTGCGAAAACTCCCAGATGTTTTTCAGGTAGTCTGTGTATGGATTTATTCTCCCTTCTCCAAGTGTTTCAAAGAGGTGCTGTATGCTATTTAGAGATAACAGTTGAAGTCAGAGGTACAATTCATTGTAGATGATGTTATTTTTCTAGAAGCAAGTTTTATGTAGCATCTTGGTTTGTTTTCTTTCAAGGTTCTGAAAAAGGAATCCTACTTATGTGTCTCTCCCTTTGTCAGAATGTGACTCCAGTATATTTGATGCCACCCCTTCCAAATTTAGTGTAAAATGTGGTACTGCAGTCTTAAGAATTGAGATTTGTTAGCTCATCCACAGAGAGTGTTAGAAAGATGTAGAAGAGCTGTGTGAAAAGATGGAGACCTAGTATATTGTGCTTTTTTTAGCATTGTGCAAAACAAAGTCAATTCTGCATATAATTATGCCTGGTTTAGATGGCTAACACAATCACTTCCAGTTTGTCCAAATCTGTAGTGGAGACTGTGGAGTTACTGGCTGTAATTCTCCCTGCAATTTAAATGACAGAATAATTTAATAAAGTTTGCTTTAGGTTAGAAGAAAGGTCTTCCTAGCCCCGTAGCATGACTTGTAGCAGTGTCTGGAAGCAGGAAAAAGCAGCACATTATGTAATACTTCCTTGTAAGACCTTTCCACTCCTGAATGTTCTGGTCTGGAACTCCATGGCTGCATGTAATTCTCTGTACACAGAGATTGTGACTCAAATTCTTGACTCTCCACTGATGAGTTGATTTCCTCAATTCCTTCCAGCCTGGAATCCACCTAACTTTTTAGCATCCATACGGTGCTTTGGCAAGGAGTCCCACAAAACAGCACAGGTGATCAACTTCTACCTGAAAGATTTCAGATGCTGTCTTCTCCCATTTTGACTCTGAGATGCTAATAAAGACAAATGTACCACAAAGGAACACTGCTGGGTATTCTGTATACTAGATAAATGTAGCTGGAAAGGCCATAACAACTTCCAAATTTACCTGAACCAAAAAATCTTTGCATCTGTTGACTTGAATTTAAAATGCCATGGGCATTTAGCAGTGTTTGGGTCTTACTGCTCACAATGGAATTTGTAAAATAGTGTTGTTCAAGTTTATAATTACAGAGAGGCCTCTAAAATTTTCATCTCATTTTTTACATCTTGTAGATACATGATGAACTAAATATATTCAAAAGGTTTGGAGACATTCAGAGAGGGAGTGCATCCTTTGGTGTAGTCCTCTCTAGCACTAGCATTTGTAGATTCCCTTCCTCAAACCTTTCATGTGTCTCTCCCCTTTATGATTTCAAAAATTTTGTGGATACCCATATTTCTAAAATTCACTGTAAGATCACCCAGGATTAAGTGAATCAAGTCTTCTAGAGCAGAAGGCATTTTGTAAGGCCATTAGTGATGACCTTGATTCAAACCTTTGTTTGTCATTAATTCAAACCACCAGTACGTGTACAGATTGTGCACTTCTGTTAGTAAAGAAGCATTCAGTGTGGTAGCCTTGGAAAACTCCAAAATACTGCATGAATCTCAGTGTGCTGACAGGACAGATTTTCTTGAACTAAATGATCTCCCAGTCTGGATTTTTTTTTTCCTCTGTGGGAATACGAGTGCTTCTCTCCTGCTACTGTTTTTTAATGTCATTTTCTTAGGGAACTATCAAGATATTTTTAGAAGTCTTGTGGCGATGCAGTGGAATTCAATCTTGAAAACTGAGAAACTAAGAAATTATTTAGTGGTTTTGTCTTTCTGTTCCCACCCAGCCCTTGATAGATGTTTTTTTGGGATTGATTTATCTTTGTTCTTTGCAGATAGTGTTAGTTTATTCAGCTTATATTTTGCCTTTAAATTTATGTGGGATTATATTAATCTCCTGTTTGCTAGAAGGCTGCTGCAATGGCCACATATCTTTGCAGGATTTGGTGACAGATACTTCCTGTCCAATTCCTGTCCAAAACAGCATTTTAATTTTGAGGCTGGCAAACTTCTGTCTCTACCACGAATACAAACATGAGTGATCCTTGGTTACAAGCATAGCACTGTGGAGCTCTAGTTACTTGATAACTCCCTAGTTGTGATGATATGCTAATGCCTAACTGTAATATTTCACTTTATGTGCTTAGATAATTCATTTCTGCTACACACACTCTTGATTTCTCTTTTCCAGAGTTATGATCGCTTACTAATAACGTCTTGGGGTCACGACCCAGGAGTAGTTCCTACTTCAAATGTGCTCACAATGTTGAATGATGCTTTAACTCATTCTGCTGTTCTAATTCAGGTACAGAGTGCTCTGTATAAATGATGAAAACCTGCATAATTTTTTGAGTTAAGCTGTCCTGTGGTAGAGGATATGAACAGTGTAGAAGAGCTACACTTTTACCAAGAGCTGAAAAATATGTTTAACTTCTGTAGGCAGTGCTGCTGTGATTCAGTGGTGGTTAAGACACAAGTTTTGCACTGAATTCACATTAAATATGTGTTGTTGTTTTATGGGCAAGTATAATGAGTTTTGATAGCTAAAGTAGGGGAGATAGTAAATTGGGATGAAAGTGAAGGGTCCACAAGGTTTTTAGACAGCAGTGACACAAGGTAACTGGTATTATGAACTGTTATTTAAGAAATGCAACTTTTCAGACAGCTTGGTATTTATTTAGCTCTTAAAGTATGAACAAAACATGCTGTTTATCACAAACAGCAGAATAGGTTGGGTTTATCTATTTGGAAGGATTAAAATTGTTTCCTCATCGGTTTCCTTGGTTCAGCTGAACACTCAGAATTAATCATTTAATTAAACAGATGTTTAATATTGTAACAAACGTAAAATTACACATTCTCAAAGGCCGGCTTGTAAGCAGCATGTGACTGCTGAAAAATGTTCTATATGCAGGAGTGGGAAGTCCCTTTTGCTCCAGAAGTGCTCAGCCTTTAGAAAATGCTTTTATAGCCAGTAATTGGAGAGAAAAATTGCTCCTCTTCAGTGAAACTTCACCTCACTTGTGTTTACCACATGTATTTTAAGGGGAAAGGTGGGGTACTTCAATTATTTCAGCTAAGCAAGATGTTTAATGTGTAAATATCTCCATTGGTTTGTTTCATCACCTTGGCTGATACTCCTTAAAAGGGAGCACATGTAGGACTGAGCTAAGCTGATGAGTATTTTTTCTGTTCCTAATTTAATTTCTTGGTGTTCAGGGTCATGGCATGCATGGAATGGGAGAAACAATGCACATACCTTTCCCTTTTGATGAAGCTGAGCAACAGGGAGGTAATGGATCATCTTCCATGTAATTTCTACATTACATTGCACATCACCTTGTGCAATAAGGGTGCAATAATGATTGTAAAACAAATTTTGTTGCTCTTATGAGTCATATGAGAAAATGGAAAGTTTTAAATGGTTGACAAGTCTTTTCTGAGCTTAGAGATATCACCGTTCCCTTTCTATCTTCTCTGACCTGATTAGAATGTGTTTTCTGGCCTCTTATCTCCTAACATCTCCGGATGTAAAGAAGTAACTTCCACAAATACCTTTAAATTTGCCTTTGTGCATACTTGCTTATTAACTAGCATATTTATTAACTGCATAAATAATTCTTCCATATATTATATTATATTGAGCATTTCTTAACTGTAAGACAGGTGAGACTAAAACTGAACAAACTTACCTTGATTATTAGCACCAGAAACCTACTATGGCAGTTTTTTCCTCAGGAAAAGCTTTGCTAGCAAAATCTATTCCTTCAAAGTCTGCTTAGCTCAGCTGATAATTAACAAGTTCTCAATATTCCTTAATGAGTAGGACAGAAGCTTTGCATAGTTGAGACTATAACCTCTCCCAAGTTAGAGCAGTCCTAAAAGTATGAGTTTCCAGATACGAAATCTAAAATTATTTAGGCTACTGCTTAGAAAAGTGTGTGCCAAGTAGAAATAAAACTGCCTTTCTAATTTATATTTTACTAGGTTCAAAATTTGTTACTATTATATTTGCTCTCTCTGATATGTCTGGTTTTTCATCTAGTATTGACTTGGAAGTAACCCTGAAGTTAGAATCTCTCAAGTTCTGACATGAGCAACTCGGTGTTGAAATTTCTTGTTAAGCTCTAATGCTGTATTCTAATTCTTCAGAATTTCAGATATGTGAAGCATGTATCTTGCATTGCATCTGCCATAAAAGACTCTTGCACTGAAAGAGCTGGACACCTGATTCCTACCTGAACCTTGCCATTTCTGCTGTCTGAATGTGTTTGTGTAGGAGAGAGATTGTCTTCTGTTTGTATTTTTCTTTCTCCTTGACTCTATTGCTGTGCTATAAAATGCCATGTCATGCTTGGTGTTATCCCGTATCTAACAATGTGATCACTAAGATGGAGCATTACAAGCAGGAAAAATCCAAATAAAACCTTACTCTGGCCTAGAGAGGAACCACGTGATTATGGGGGAGGCCTCTTGTAAAGTATGCTGGAATATGTTTTGTTTCCTCCTTAGACTTCTCTCGTGTGAACATGGGCATTCATACAGCTTTAAAAATACTGAGAAACAAAGTAGACTTGCAGCATTTTTGTGGCTATGTCACGATGTTGAATCCTTCAAGTCAACATGCTAACAGAAAGCTGAGTGATGCTTCTGATGGAAGAGGTTGGTCACCAATAATTGTCTTTTTTATCTATGTTCCCTTAATCTCACATACAATCACTTAAACAAAGGTGAGCAAAGGATTAAATTGATTTGTAACTCTACAAAATACTCCAACACAGATAGAAACTCATTTTGAGTGAAAATCTATGGGCAGTAGGCCTACTTCCTAATTCTTCTTTGAGACTGGCTCAGAAATACCGAATACAAATTGATAAATGACTGAACTAGAACAGTCAATAAAGGGAAAAAAATACTCTTTTAAATATTAAAAATAAATTGTGTCATTTTTATATGCCAGAGCTTAATCTTTCATAGTTGTTGAGGATCCCTAAATAACTCTTCAGTCCCAAAATGAGTCCAGCCCTATGTTTCTCCCTATCCCTTCTTCAGTTTTACAGCTTTATAGTCCTTGATAACTAAGGACTAAAAGGTAACTAAACTTCTGTTCATGTGCATGTTTATGAAAGAATTACTTTGCCTTTAGGAGAGACTGAACTGGCATCAGGATCTGATGTAAATGGGAGCACAGAATCATTTGAGATGGTAATAGAAGAACCTTCAATGGATTCTTCAGTCAAGCAAAGCCTTGAAGGTGAAAACATGACAAATGGCTTGTACTAAACATTACCTTGTTTTTAAGGATCTGAGTTCATTGTTTGATTGTTCAGTGGGACAAATCCGATGTGAAATTCCTCTTCAGATTCCCTTAAATATTTGAGCAGTTCAGTAAATAAGCTGTCCTTAAAAACCATGAACTGTCCAGTGGATCCAAATCCAAGATTTTTGACCCCAGAATGAGCTTTCTTGCTTTCTTTTTCTTACACTTTGGTTATCCCTTGTTTTTCTTTCTGTAGCACCCACAACTGAACTGGAATGGGTTCCCCTGGAATTATGCTTTGGCATTCCACTTTTCAGTTCTGAGTTGAATCAGAAAGTATGCAGAAAAATTGCCACTCATGGATTATGTAGAAAAGAAAGGTGAGCTGTAATTTATTGATTGCAGGTTTAACAGATGATGTGTCTGCTTCTGCAAAAAGAGATACCTACAACTCAATGACTATAAACCAGAACTGAGCTAGGTTTAGAGAGTAGCTAATTCTGATGTGTAAGGGAGTTGTTTTTTGGCTCATAGATGTCTACAACTAGTCCTCAGTTGTGGTGAGATTAAGATTAGGGTTTCTTTTATAGTTTCTGTAAAGCAAAAATTGATTCTTTGTTGTAAAATGTCTATGAGCAGATCAGGAAAAAAGTAAATTTGGGTGCCTTCCTACTTGTTTTCCTTTCCTAGCCTAGCACAGGCTTTTTTCCCTCCTCCTAACTGTTCTGGAGTGGGGGCGGAAAGCTTGCTGGTAATCTTTCAATACAAAATGCATTTAGCTCTTATGGAAGTTTTCTTTACTGTTGGTATCATACTTGACAAGTTTAGTCATGGCTTATGATCCAGCTATCTAATGCTTTTTACTGCAGCTTTTTTAAATGAAAGATTATTCTTTCAACAATGGGATTTTGGGGTTTGTTTCATTTGTTTTGTAGGGAGGGAGGGGGGCTTGGTGGAGCTTTTTGGGGATTATTTTTTGTGGCTTTTTTTTCCCGCTTAGTCACAGTTCTGGAAATCAAAAGTAAGGCTACTTGAAAATAAGGCTTAATGCTCTTATTATAGTAGTTGACCTGCTTTTAAAAATGTGTCACTAATAAACTTCTTAAAAGTCATGTTACCAGACTGTCCAAGATAAGAATGAGTCTAATATATTACTTCTTTTATGTAAAATATTTCAATTGCACTAGTTTTATTTTATTCAGTGTAAATGGTGTGGAAAATAGCTTTTACCTGACTAGACTCAAGAGCAGATGAGTCAAGCACCTCTTCAGAGATGACAGTATTATCAAGCTTTATGTGTGAAAGCTTTTCTCACATGATGCTACTGGAGTTATTTGTGAGCAAGTTACTATAGGTGTACTTTAGTAGCAAAAAACTGTGTACCTTGACCATAGCTTCTTTTCTTTTGTTTTTTACAGCCTTCAAAAACTCCTACATTCCAGTAGAAAGCTGTCTCTTCAGGTCCTTAATTTTGTTCATTCATTCCAGGTAAGGAACAATAATCCAGGTGTTAATTGTTCTGTGTGATCTATCATCCCTTTCTGCCCTCTTACTTGCCTTCCTTGGGTGTATGAAAACACGATTTGTTTTATTTGCCTTTTCTTTACATGGTAGCTGTATTAAGCACTCAAGTGCTACTTGAAGGACAAAACAAATACTTCCCTATCCCTTTTTTAGCCTCATTTAAAACTTGTCTCAACTCTGTGGTTGCTTCTGGTGCATAATTATTTTCATTGTTTTTAATGGCACTTTCTCAGCAAAGTTGTCCTTCACTCCTCCTCTTGTAACACAGCCTACTCTGCTGGTTATGTGGTGACTGTTTGGATATGTTGGAGAGATTTACTGCAAACCAGGGAGATGCTAAATTTATCTGCCTCTCAAGTCATTGTTTCCTTAGAAAAAATAAATTAACATGGATTTCACGCCAGTTACTTTTGTACTTGTCCTAAGATCCTGTAGACATTAGTGTTCAATGAATATAAATGTGTAAAACTACATACTCTGGAAGGATTTTTTAGGAGTGTAGGTAGGAAATAGAAAATTTGTGTAGTAAGCAAAGAGGAATGCCAGTCTGCAGCCTGCTCTAATTCTACATGGAAGCAAGCCATGTCCATGTGTAACATGGAATATGCTTAGCTGCTCTGTCTTATGATACTTTGCTCTAAAACTCTGTTTTTAGTAAGATAATGAATTTGTAGGTTACTTAACCAGGTAGTGTTATGGATGGTATCATCCTGAAACTGTCTCCTGATGAGAATGTTGGAGATTCCCAGGTTTGAAGCCCTGAAACTGTCAGTCTCAAGTGACTCCTGTCCTAATTGGTTAGATGTTATCTCTGAGATACACTTTTCTAGATGATGTCCATAGAAAGGAGAAAAAAAAAAGGTGCTGCTGTGAGTTTTAAGATGAGAAAACCAAACTTCTGGGAAATAATATCCCTCAGCAGATGGTGAAGTAATTGCCTCCAAATACATGTATCCATCTTAGCGTGGTACAGGGTAAATAGCAGTCTCATAGATGTCCTGAAAATTTTACAGCTTTCCATTCATTTTTTCTGGGTCTTCAGTTTTAAGTCTCAAGCTTCCCTGAAGGTTTCTTGGAACCCACATCATGCATGCAAAGATGCAGCTGAGGCATCTGTATGCTTATATCATTTTGTTTATTCTGTTTTCACTTCCATAATTATTTGGTATTAATTGGATTATAGTAATACACTTCAGAAACTCAAAGTGCATTTGCAGATTAGATTAACCTGTCATATTCTTTGTTTCTAAGACATGTTTTTCTTCATTTTGCTTTTAGGAAGGTATTTCAACACTGGATCAGCTCCATGATGCTGGTTCTTCAAGTTCACTGCTGCAGCCAATTTCTGCAGACATGGGCGTTCCTCTTCCTGCCAAGAATCTCATGTTCAAGGAAGGTGTATTGTCTGAATGGAATGGATGGGCCCCTTCCTCAGTTTTTTTCAACCACACCTAGGGAACAGGTCCAAGAGAGGTTCTTGTGCATTGATCACTAAATGCCTTTCTTCTATTACGGTTAATTCCTAGTGCCAACCACTAAGAAGTGTACTGCTGCTGCAGCATAACCCGTGTAAAAGTAGTGTTACAAAAATGTGTTGTGTTGCAGTATTGGGGAAGTACTTAAACTGTCTAGAACTTGTTACTCATTACTGCATATCTTGCTGCAACAGAGAGCTTTTTAGCTGTCAGCACTATTTTTATCTTGAGACAATCTTTCTTTTATAACTAAACATGCCCTTTCTAGGCTTTCTGATGATTGTTAAATTTCTATGCTGTCACCACAAAATTGCAATAGTAGTTTTCTATGTTCGTTACTCAGACATAAATTCTGTTTAGTTTTGTATTGTATTACTGAAAATTTTTCTGTATAAAGGTAAGAGTTTTGGCTCTTCTTCTGAAAGCTCAGTGATACCAACTGATTAATAAAAGTATCATGATGTTATGGGGCATTAAGGATTGTTGAATTCTGTAGTTCAGCTTAACGGGGGGGCCTTGACAAATCAGTACAATGGAAGGAGGAGGCTGAGTTAGTGCAGACTCAACATCCTTCTGATGACCTAAGGCCACTTTGCAGATAAGTGGTGCACTTCCATCTCTGTCAGTATTTGGTGGAGGTATGGAATTGTGGAAGATCTGAGGTGGTTATCTCTGTTTGCAGAGTTCTTAATGATAATGGATTCATCTTCCTCTTCGTATGAAACCAGGAATGTCTGAGATTTGATCCCACTTGGGAGTTTTTTGTGGTAATTTGAAGCTGGTGATGATTCCTATGGGCATAAATTGAGTTTAAGGCAGATAACTAGTTCTGTCCTGTTGGATAATGTTTGAAAGAGCAGAGCTCTTAATTTTTCACATCAGTTGTTAGCAAAAGAAGGTAACAACAGAGGATGTGAAGACAGAAAATTCAGTGAATCTTGTGTTCCTTGAACTATTAGCTGTTGATCATGAAAAAAAGTTAACAGTAAGCTTTTTCATCTAAAATCGTGTTCTGGCTCTGTTTGTAGGGGATGACTTTATGTAGCATGACTTGACTTTGTTTATGTTAGGTATTAACAACCTTTTGCCAGCTTAAAAAAGTCTGTTCCATTTAGCACATGAGGAGGATGAGCAGTGTAGTTTGTTAAGACTTCTCTGCTAGCTCCCTTTACTAGAACTGCCTTGTTTTAAATAGTCATTACTAAAAATGAGACTTAATCATCCTGTCCTTACTATCCTGCAATACACAGTGGGTCAAGGATCTGTGGTACAGATGGTGCTGAACAGCAGCAGGGAGAAAAATGGCAACATTTGGGTTTGTATCCTGTTCTGTGTTAAAAAAAACATGTCAAACGCTTGAAGAGGACAAATGTACAAATGTATAGGATAATGCAGTGACTTAATTTACAGCTGTGAAGATCCCATTCTTTTTCACTGGTTTTATGTACATTTCTCAAGTGTAAGCATAGGACTTGTGCTCTAAGAAACTGGAAGTCTCTAGTACTTCAGTTTGCTCAGTGCTGCTTTCTTACATTAGTTTTGTTCTGGAATTTTACCAGCAACAGCTGAACTTAGTGTTCTGCATATATTACAGTTACATTATCCATGTAAAGTTGATCATTTACACTACTGTGACTTTTTGTACTGGACACACATACTCTCCGTAGCAGTTTTTAAGTTGCCTTATTTCCTCCAAAGTAAATTGAAGAGTAATTGGATGTCATTCTGCTAGAAATGGCTGAGAAAACCTTTACTGTGAGAACTGTTACATGGAGACGAAGCCAATACCTGGCACTGTAGGGGAATTAAGCAGTAGTGATGGCTTACACTTTCAGGGCTATAGATGTTTCTTTAAGTGCTACTGTGAGCTGCAGTAGGTGATCTAGTTTGCTGTATTGTATTCAATTTTGCCATGCACTATCCATACTAGTATGTAAAGTCATGATAGTGCAAGTTATATGAAAGTTTAAAAATAGATGAAAACTTACTGTTCTCACTGCATATTCTTCAGTGTTGCTAAGTGAAGGATATTATCCTTTGTTATTAGGTTGTCTAAAGTAAAGTTTCTCAATAAAAGTAGCCTGCTCCTCAGAGTTGGTTAATACCCATAAATCTTAGAGTTAATGGTGAGAATTTCAGATGTGTTGCAGTTTTTTAGAACTTAAGGCACTCAAATTTACGGGCTTCAACACTAGTTTAGGAGCTTGAATATTAAAATCTGCATATCTGAAGTTTACTGAATAAATTGCAACCAAAGAAGTCTATTGAAATTCCTGAAACTCTACTATAGCACCAGTGCTTAGGATGGTCAAGAGGCTTCAAACTATATTACTTGTTTTAAATATTGTGTAAAAACCCAACAGGTCTCAAAGATCTTCATACCAAAAGAATCTATTTTATATTGTATTGCAAATAAAGACAAATTAAATAAATTTCTTTTCTTCAGGTAGTTTTATTGACCATGGGGAAAATCACATTCATTACACATCGTAAAGCTGTTTTAAGTTTCTGTTTCAGCAAGATTTTTAGCTTGCAGAAGATGGCTTGGCTTTGTGCTCTGGCACAACCCAAGTAGTATTGAAGCTACGTGGATATACCTGAACATGTTCAGGAGCCAGCTAAGAACTGCGTTATGTTTGTTTTCAGGGTTTTTTTGATCATGATTTATTGCACTTTTTTCCTTCATTGTTCTCAAATTTTCCCTTACTTTCTTGTTCAGTGTTTCAAATGGTTTGTATTTTGGAAGTTTTAAGTACAACTGTAACTGAATACAGTTGTGCTCTTCTAGTGTGACATTGTTAATATTATACATTGAATTGTACAAAGTCTGTGTTCAATTAAATTATTGACACATGTAACAAATGTTTACAAATAAACTGTGGTGTAGGTCAAACCATGTGCAGAATCCTTCTCATGCAGTAGTTTATTCTTGGGCACAGCTCTAAAATGTTCCTCTGTCACTATAGTGCTCAAGCCCACCAAATGTCATTAAGTATCTTTTCCCAGTACAGCTGCAGTTGTGCAGAGATGCAGTTTGACCAGTGGGAACCCTCTGTTCTGGTGTAGTCTTTCCCAGGCCGTGTACTTGTCCTTCCCCTTCTCAGAGGTTGAGAGCATCATGTATGCTGCATCTCCTTCAGCCACACCTAAACCTGTAGTTTAGGATCCTGGGTATTTGCAGGCATTTGTGCATGTGGTGTCTTACCTGTTTGCTTTGGCTAAAGACATTTTTGACTAGGAGCTTGAAAGAAATTAGATGAAAGTTGTTAATGTAAGGTAGTGTAGGCTGGGGATTAGTTTTAGCAGTATAACTGCAATGAATCACACACAGAATCATTAGGTTGGAAGAGATCTTCAAGATCATCGAGTCCAGCCCAGCCTTAACCCCTCAACTAAACCATGGCACTGAGTGCCACATCCAGTCTTTTTTTAAACACATCCATGGATGGTGACTCCACCACCTCCCCTGGCAGACCATTCCAGTACTTTATCACCCTTTCTGATGTCAGTATGAAAAATACAGACCTAGATGGTGAAAGAAACCTAATAACCTCCTCCTGTGTTTAAACCTTCCTTTATTCTAGCCTGGATTTTCTTGAGGATGTGTATGTAGCTACCTTTTTATATGTCTTTCCTCTTCATCATTTGTTCCACTCAAACACTCCCAGTGTGTGTCTCTAGCTTTGTCTTTGTGATAGACCTCAAGGCTTATTTTGGACCACGAAGAAATGTATCTGGTTTTACTGTGCAGCACTGGAAGCTAATGTTAATCCTTCCCCAATCCCCTGGAACAAAGCCAAGCTTCTTAATGCTTCTTGGAAATGACTTTGGGTGACTTTGATACTCAAGATTGTTTTCTTAGGAGCTACTTGGTACGAAAGATGCCTTTTGAAAATGGTCCTTCTGGTGAGGGGCAGTTTGGGGCTGGGCAGGGTGTAGGAGTGGAGCTGGGCCCGGAAGCAAAGTCCTTGTGGATCTGCAGTGAGGTGCTGAGCTCGGGGTTCTGCCTGGTACACTTAGAGCTGAGTGAGGTGGCACAATGGCCTCGGGTTGTGCCAAGCTGAGTCTCTGCCCTCAGCTACACAGGCTTTAGAGCTTTAGGGCTGCACATGACTCTTTTTATGCAAGGACTCCTTTGTCCTTGATTCTGCAGAGCTGCACAGAAGTGAATCAAAAGTATCACACTGAACAGGGTGATGGAGGCGTTAGTTTGTGACAGCTTTAATACATTATTATGTTCAACTGGGAAAAAAATGGAAATGAGAAGAAACTAATGATGGTGAGGGGAAAAGAAAAAATAGTCTAGAAAAAGTGCTTGGAGGAGGGGGAGGCATTTTTCTGACTTATGTCCTAGAGCTTGCTCTTAACAGAATAAAGAAATGGAAATGCATTTCTTAATTACCAGTGTTCAGGGACCCTTTCCTGCCAAAAGAAGAAGGGAAAGGAGCTAGGTACAGAAATGGGAAGGACCAAGGTTGTGAGCAGACTGGGAAGTAGGGAGTAGAAATAGAACTGGAAAGTACTCTGATAGCTTATTTTTTTCAGCTTTCTGAGCTTCAAGCAATCAGCATTAATTGGCCTGGATTGTATGTTCACGAGATATATTTTAAAAAATTGTTGAAAAAGTGTGTGAAGAATTACTCCAGTCATTTGTAAATTAATTCTGATCGAGTAGCTGTTGTACTCTGAAGCCATCTGCTTGTTTAACTGTACCATAGTGTGAGTGATGTAGGATTTAACCAGAACGGGTTTCTAGATACACAAATGTCCTGTAGGTGTCAGCACTTCTCTTGCTATTTTCCTGACTCGCAGCAACAGGAGCAGCAGGAAAAACAGTGGAATTTTTGTTGTGGTTGGTTGGTTGTTTTAAAATTAAAATATTCAAGTGGATATTCTTTGCTAGTGAACACTATCGAAGCAAAGTTTTATATAATTAACAGGCAGAGCTCTCCTTACTGGATAAAGAGGCTTCAGAAAATGCTACTTGCAGAATATCATATAGCTGTTTATAAACTGTCTAAATAATTGGACTAAGCCTTTGGCAAATATTGAAACAAATGACACTCTCCAGTTGTAATGTGCTCTGCCATATGCAACAGCATCTCTGAGGTTAAGCATTAGCTCCAGGTTGGCAGAGTTCTGACTTTTGAAGCAGTCACGAATATCGAATGAGACGTAGGACTTACATGCAACTGGTACACATTCATGTTTGTTCATCTGCTGTAAATCCAACAAGGGCAGGCTAACTCCAACCCAGCCTTCCTGGAGCACTGGAGTCCAGCTCTGGATGGGTCACTCAGCACTGAGTAAATGTGTGTGACTCAAGTGTCTGAGCAACATGGAGCACTTGGGTCTGAGACACCTTGGGAACAGGAGGAGAAACATGGTTTAGCCCAGTGCTGTTTACAGAAGACTTATTTTATAGTCATGGTTGGGAGCATGGAAGAGTTAATTTAAACCATCTTTTTAATGCATAGGAAGAAAATAGGCATGGAGCACCCTCTCTCTTGGACTTGGTACTCTCAGCAGCTTGGCAAGTCTGATGACATTAGCATAGCCATTTGATTCAGAAATAGATTTGGAAGTTGTGTTTAGAAGACTGCTGAAGCTCAGTTTTGTAGCACTCCATGCTTTTCTTGCTCTACATTGAGCCTGGTTAGCAATTTGTCTAGATTGTCTCTGTATTTCTGACCTCATGAATTACTAAAGAGCTCTTTTCCCTGACACTTGTTTCCAAGGCAGTTCAAGAAAGTATTAATAGCTGAATTTCCATATAACTGTTTCTGAATGATTGGTTTCTTTGGCTAAGCAGTGTGATTTTGTTGGCTCATGTTTTTCATTAGACCAACACTTCTTGCCCTCTTCCAGAGAGCTGATGTCACAACTATGCAGAATATGTTCTGAAGGGTTTGAATAGTTGTCAGTGACAAAACTGAAGGTTTATCTACAGTAACACGTGATAATATTTCAGAAGGGGGAATTTTCCACCATTTTCATCTCTAATCTTCAGCACAGATGCATCTGAGGTCCATTATTGAACAGATGGCAGGATCTATAATTCAAGTGTTCTGTGTAATTTTCTTCAGGATGCCTGCACAGGAGGTGAAGGTGCCATGAGTTGTGAATGAAACAGAAAAAATAAATCCAGTTCCTCTGGATGGTCTGAAGATTATTTTTTACTTGACCTTATGCATTGAAATAATTTATTTATCTGTGTCAAGCCTGCAGATTGAGTTGGTGAAGCCAGCAGCTCCTGAGGAGGTCACTAAACCTGTTTTCATTGAGGTGAGTTGGGCAAAGGCAACCAGCCCTGTGCAAAGCCAGCAGCAGTGAAGAGTTTGGTCTTTGTTACAAGATAGACCCATGAGGCTGCATAAATACATGAAGTGCCCAAGCCAGCTTTTACAAGCAGTGCTGCACAGAAAACGCTGATTTGCTAAAAGGGGAGAACTACATGGGCCTGAGATGCCTGGATGTGTGCAATGGATCCTTTTGATTGATGATCATCCATTGATGATCAGACTAAGTTCCTGCTCTGAATCAGGTGTGCCATTACTCTGAAATAATATAATCTTCTTTGCTGTAGCTATTATTAATTCATATAAATAGCTGCATATTATGGAATAAAACTTTGGAGCCAGAAATTAGAAAAAAAATCAGCATGCCGTGTAGGAAAATTGTTTATAGTCCTCACTCTGAACAGGGCAGAACAGCTGCTTTGTTTATCAAGGGGAAAATCTAACTATTGCTTTCTTAGGATACAGAACAAACTTACATTTTTTCATAAACTGATTTTTAACTCCCAGCCAGTGAGACCAATGTACTGCTGATACTGGAAGAGCACCAATTGCTGCCTGAGAGGGCTTTAAAATGTTGCAAACAGCAGGCAGGACTTCTCCCGTCCTACAGAGAGCAGCCTTACATTTAAAAAACTTAGACTAATCTATTAGAGAAGTGCTGTTGTGTCTGTTTCTCCTGGGGTAAAAGTCAAGAGCAGCTATGCAGGAGCTCCTGATTTTTTGAAAAAATACTTTTGTTTTTTCTAGACACACCCTCTTCCTTCCTATCTCTCTCTATTCATGACTGAATCTCCATCTGCAGAGAGTGGATGAGCTCGATGTGCAAGTTTAAACTTCTAACTGCAGCTCCTGGCTTGGCTTTTCTTTGTCTTGCTTTTCCTTCACCTTCACAAGTGCCCCAGGGCTGATATGGCCCCTGCCCTGTGCTGGTGTGTGCCTGAAGCAGTGGTCCCTCACTGCCCACCAGGACCCTGGCTGGTGCTGGTGTGCTGTGCCAGACAGCCTGAGCTGCATCCCCCCTGGCCAAATGCCTTCCCTCAGGAACGTCAGGTCCATAGTGTTCAGAGTCCAGCTGCCAACAGCTGTGTGTGCTTGCATTCAGTGTTTGTACCTCCATGGGGTGATCACCATCTCTCCCTTTGTGCTCAAAAGGGACCCCTGGACCATGTCAGCAGTGTCCAACCCCTTTGGACCATCCCACAATAGGATTCACAGGGCTGGATTCCCTGCTGCTTATTGCAGTGGGGTGGGAGCTGGCTGGCTTCTTGCAAACCCAAGCTGGGGCCACAGCCTGGTGGATTCCCTTAAGTAATATGTAGACAGCTGTCCCCTGGTTATGCTTTGCTTTTTTGTGGGCTAACAATCAGGTAGTATTTTGTGGGAGGAGGGAAGGAGAGAGATGGGAAGAAATGATTCTTAGTGCAAGGATCTTATTAGGAAAAAAACCCAAGAATTTTTAATGCTCCTAATAGATTTCCATTAGCTTGAGTAGAGAACAGCTTCAGTAGATTTCTTAAAATATTTAGATGATAAGTGTAGTTTGATTAAACACTATGTGGTCTGCTGAAGCTTTGCCATGATGGAAAAAATCTCCCCTTCTGAGATCAATTAGTCTGTACTGAGATCAATTAGCAGCACTGGTGAGATGATTCAAGAAAAGGAGCCTGACATTGGGGTGCCTTTGGGCTCTTAGCAGGGTTGCAGGAAAGGAAGAGTGGTATAATATGTGGTACAATGCAACTGAGGAGACCCGCAGGAATTTATTGCTGTTGCTGCTGCATTCTGTGCTGGGACTGTTGGACCAGCACTGCTTTGCAGATCTTTCCACTCCATTTCCTCTGTCCCTGCTGTCAAAGCCATGACTTGCTCTGTGTTGGTATTCCAGCATGTAACAGCCCCGTGGGAAGGGTTTTTCCCCACGACAGAGCTGAGCTGTGTCTGTCAGCTGAGGATCCTGCCTGTGCCTCACTTCTCACCTCCCCTTCCCACTCGTAGGGCCTTTACCATGCTTGACAAGAAGAGATGGGGAGCAAATGTGTCCCAAACTGCTCCTGAGCATCTTAGGGTCCTGTGGCCTCAGAAAGATCTGTGCAGGGACCCATGGTTGGAAGGGACAGCTGGTCACTGGGCAGCTGTGGCCACTGGGGTGTTTAATAACCAGCAGAGAGGGCTCAAAGACGTTTAGTGTCTCTGTAAGAAGAAATGGTGTCTCCTAGAGGTGTGCACTCAAAACAAAGGCTTTCAGAGCTGCAGAGCTTATGTAGCCATAATATTTGAAAAGATTGCTCTGTGCACAACAAAACTTAAAAGACTGATGTTGTCAGAAGCCTTGCCAAGTGTTAGAAGGGGGGTTATATGCATGGAAAAAATGCAGCAAGCTTATTTTTAATTTTGTGGACCCTTTTTAATTGTTGTATTTCCATCTCTGAAATAAATCTTTCCAATCATAATCACTACAAAAATAAGCTTTAATTTTTCTGGAGCAGGGAACTGAGTGGCATCTCAGGAAAAGGGTAATCTTGAAAGAGGAGATGTCATTCTGAAATATGGTTATTTTTAACCTGGGATTAGGTGTCCCCACGGGGTTACACTGCCATACCTGAGCCACTGGTTATTCCACTGGAGCATTGCTTGCTCCTTCTTCTGTCCTCATGTCTTCTTACAGGTTTCAAATACTTACATTTTGCTTTCTCATATTTTATGGTCCCTATGGTATAAAAGTGGAGCTAAATTAATAGCAAGCTTCAAACTGCCAATCCAATTTTACATGCAAATGAAGGGGAAAATGACAGAAAATGTTCAAGTGCTTCAAAGAAGTCATCAGATGGTTTACCTGTCAAGGGTGTTTTTAATCTCATATATGTCTGGTAAAGACTGTAACTATCCTCCAGGGTCAGGCTTGGCTTAGAAAAAAAAAGAAAAAAGACTTTGCAGAAGCAGGCTCTTACCTCCAAACGAGTTTGGACTTTTGCAGATAGACATATAGAAATGTATTGATATATGGGACACAACCACTTCTTCCTGCCTCCCATCCTGTGCTCCTCAGTAAATGTCTGCCCCAGGGAGCTCTGCAGAGGTTGGTCACCCTGCAGTTTGCTCACTGTGCAAAGCTGCTCCATGGAGACCCATCTCTATACAGAGACTGGCCCAGCTCAGCTGTTTTCAACCTGATTTAAGGGATCATTAAGAATGAGGCTTCAGCTTCTGAGCTCACCTGGTGGTGAGTCAAAGCAAGGGAGAGCCTGAAGTGGAAACCATCCAGAGTTTGGAGGCAATGGCTTCATGGACAGCGTGGCCACAGGTGACTTTTGGGGTTGAGATGTGCAAGGGTTGTTTGTGTTCCTGTTCCTTCAGTTTTTATAGTCTTTTCTCTTTAAAAATGTTTAGAAGAGGAGGGAGTGAATGGTGTATGACACTGAAGTAATACTGGATATCATGTCCCACTTAGGAATATTTCCTGGGGGTTTTGGCTTTTTATAGAAGGTCCAGTGAGCCAGTTTGATGATTTCACTTCTCTGACACCCAACATGTGCATACAGCAGGGAGATGAAAAGGTGCTTCCTCTTGGGTTTCATTGAACTCCCAGAGGAATTTGTGTATCCCCATTCTGAATATGGTTTAGATTTATATTTAAAATGTTCACTGTGAGGATATACATCTATTATCTCCTTGGCATGATCCTGTAACCAGATACCTAATGGTCCTCTGGCTTCAAAAGTCAGTCCCAGGAAGGTGCTTTCTTGAATTATCTTGAACTATAAAGCATTTACAGCCTTAGCACATTTTACCTTGACGAAATGGTCAAAATTTGCATTTGGAGAATGTTGTGCAATTTTTTCCTTGCCCTGATGTGGATGGCTGGCACTGGTGTTTTATACTGGGGGTGAATTAGATTCCTTTGCTGACTTATTGCTCTGCAGAAAAATGAAAATGTTGCCCCCAAAGTGGATTTACTTTTTCATGCGGTGGGTAGGGGAAAGCTGTGGTGGTGTCTTCGGACACATATGCTTTGGAGTAACTATGGAAAATGATCCAAGAATAAATTCCTTGCACTGGATCATTGAAAAGGCTGTGGAAATTGATGCCAGTTATTTTTGGGAGGAAAGATGTCATCATGAAATGTATTTAAATTTTTTTTGTCTTGGTCTTTCTGGAAAAGCACTGCAAATGTGGAGGGCTGAGTGAGAAGCAGTGACATCTTTCACAGCCCTCTTTGCTCCCTGCTATGCTCAGAGGTAAAGAACAACAGGTTATACTGGGCACAGGAGCTCAACTCCTGACATCAGCAGTGCTGCCAGCTCCTGCTGCCCTTTGCAAGTTGTTTCTCTGCCTCTTTTTTGTCAGAGAGATGTGAATGCAGCATCACTGGCCTCGCTGAAGGCCATGAGGGCTTACTGCCATCACCTCTGTAGAAGGTCTCACAGAGGAGATGGATGCTGTAAGAGCATTTCTGGTGCTGCAAGTGCAGCAGAAGGAGCCTGGCTGGACTGGTTCTGTGCTTGCTGTCCTGGGGGTGCTTCAGCACAGATGGTCCACAGCTATGCTGAGCTCCCTTCTGCCAGGGTTAAGCTGCAAGAAAGCCACTAGCTTGATTTGGGCTAGGTCTTTGATGGGGAAATCACAGGTTCATTTTCTTTCCACCACAGGACTTTGGCAAGGCTGGGCTGGAGGCCTTAACAGCATGCCTGAGCATCCTGGTCTATTTAATAACAAATTAATACACTTAACACAGACTTCATCAGGACTAGCTGGGGTTAGAACTTAATTTGGAAACTTTTGTAAAGGATAATAAAAAATGTTTTTTCAAATATATTAACTGCAAAAGGAAGTATAAGACCAACCTTTGCTCTCTACTGAATGCAGGAGGGAACTTAGTAACTGCAGATGTGAAGAAGGCAGAAGTGCTTAACTCCTTCTTTGCCTCAGTCTTTAGTGGGAAGATGGCTTGTCCTCAGGACATCTGTCCTCCTGGGCTGGTAGATGGTGTCAGGGAGCAGAATGTTCTCCCTTCCTGTTATCCAGGAGGAGGCAGTCAGAGAACTGCTGAGCTGCTTGGATGTTCATAAATAATCTTTGGGACCAGATGGGATCCATCCCAGTGTGATGAAGGAGCTGGCAGATAAGCCTGTGAAGCCACTCTCCATCATTTACCAACAGTCCTGGCTCACTGGTGAGGTTCCAGATGACTGGAAGCTGGCCAATGGGACACCCATTCACAAAAGAGGTGGGAAGGAGGATCCTGGTAATTATAGGCCAGTTAGCCTGACCTCAGTACCTGGTAAGGTAATGGAGCAGTTTAAATTGGTTACCGTCATGCACCACTTACAGGATGGCCAGGGTCTCAGGCCCAGCCAGCATGGGTTTAGGAGGGGTAAGTTCATGTTTGACCAACCTGGTCTCATTTATAACCAGGTGACCTGCCTGGTGGATGCAGGAAGGGCTGTGGATGTTGTTTATTTGGACTTCAGCAAGGCTTTTGGAACTCTCTCCCACGGCATACTCCTGGAAAAGCTGGCAGCCCGTGGCTTGGACAGGAGCAGTCTTTGCTGGGTCAGGAACTGGCTGGATGGCCAGGCCCAGAGAGTGGTGGTGAGTGGTGCTGTATCCAGCTGGAAGCCAGTCACCAGTGGTGTCCCTCAGGGGTCTGTGCTGGGGCCAGCTCTGTTCAATATTTTTACTGATGACATGGATGAGGCTATTGAATCTTTCATTAGTAAATTTGCAGACAACACTAAGCTGGGAGTGTGTGTTGATCTGTTGGAAGATAGGACGGCTCTGCAGAGAGACCTGGAATGGTTGGATGGATGGGCAGAGTCCAATAAGATGAAGTTTAATAAGACCTGCATTTTGGCCACAATAAACCCCCGCAACATTATAGGCTGGGGATGGTGTGGCTGGACAGTGCCCAGGCAGAAAAGGACCTGGGGGTGCTGGTTGATAACTGGCTGAACATGAGCCAGCTGTGCCCAGGTGGCCAAGAAGGCCAATGGCTCCTGGCCTGGATCAGGAATAGTGTGGCCAGCAGGATCAGGGAGGTCATTCTTCCCCTGTACCTGGCACTGGTGAGGGCACACCTTGAGTGCTATGTCCAGTTCTGGGCCCTCAGTTTAGGAAGGACATTGAGACCCTTGAATGCATCCAGAGGAGGCAACAAGGCTGGTGAGGGGCTTGGAACACAAACCCTGTGAAGAATGACTGAGGGAGATGGGGTTCTTTAGCCTGGAGAAAAGGAGACTCAGGGGTGACCTTATCACTCTCTACAGCTTTCCTGAAAGGTGGCTGTAGCCAGGTGGGGGTTGGCCTCTTTCTCCAGGCAGCAACTGACAGAACGAGAGGACACGGTCTTAAGCTGCACCAAGGGAAATACAAGTTGGATATTAGGGAAAAGTTTTTTTACGGAGAGTGATAAAGTACTGGAATGGTCTGCCTGGGGGGTGGTGGAGTCACCATCCCTGGATGTGTTTAAAAAAAGACTGGATGTGGCACTTGGTGCCATGGTTTAGTTGAGCTGTTAGGGCAGGGGTTGGACTTGATAATATTGAAGGTCTCTTCTAACCTACTGACTCTGTTAGGGACAGCCAGCCTGTGACTGCAGTGATCTTGCATCTTGTTGTTCAGCTGCTCTTGCACTGCCTGACTGATAAACCATCCTGACACTGTGGATGCAACAAGCAAGCATGGCCCTTTGCAGGTGCTTTCTCATTTTTCCTCCCTGAGCTGCATGTACTACACTGTAATGTATCCCTACACACCCCAGACATGATTGTGGAAGGGAATGCAGAAGTCTTGGTGCTTGAGCTACTGTTCATTACCCTCATTTTTCTGCATCTCTATCATGTTAACTGTGAGCTACAGTGGCATGAAAGAAAAGAACCAAATAGTTGGCTTTGGATATTTAGAAATTGGAGGAGTTTGTAAATGTCTGTCCCTGGGATGTCCCCAGTCCCACACATACAGAGCAGGAAGCATGCACTGGAATTTTATGGCAGCACCTGTAGCTGTCTGTGCCCAGTCCTGATCTAGATGCTAACATTTTTGTAGGTAAACGAGTACAGTCACCAGGATCCCAGCAGGCTTTTTATCTCCTTCTCCAAACACATCTAAATTCCCTTGTAATTATGAAGCCATCATGCTAATTAGAGCCGTGGGAAAAGGTTGTCTCTATCTGCCAACAGTTCATTCATATCACTGAGGCACAGGTCAGGCTCAGGAAGAATTAACTTCATTGTATTTAGGCACATTAGCAGTTCTAGGCTTTGTTATTACAACAGCACAGACACCCTCTGTTAACTCATTGTACTGATGTGTCTGTCACACATGGGCTTGGGGCTTCAGGGCTCAGGGGCTTCTCAGGCTGCACGAGGCTTTCTGTGAATGGTTGATGTGGGGAGCAGGCTCAGGAAAGGGACTGCAGTTTTGAGGGAAGGAAAGGACACTTAAATCAAATGAAAATGGATGAAGGCCTTCTGTGGTTTGGGATATCTTATTAATATTTAGAAATAGAGCTCCTAGCTCCAAAAGTTACAGAACAATGCTGTGTATCAAGTAATTTTGCTGCAGGCTTGTCTTTGCTCTAAGTGGAACAGAAGGCAATGACTGTGACTGCATTGTGCTTTTTTATTTTTAAATAAAAATAGGCCACCAGTGACTTTGCTATAAGCAATATATACCTTCTTTCTAATAATTAAAAAAAAAATCTTCCCCCATGAGGGTGGCATTTTTAAGGAGTTATAACAAGGTCAGACAGATCTCCCAGCTGCCAGTGTGATGTTTGCATGGTACCTGCAGAACAGAGCATTGCAGTTCTAGAACTGATGGAGACCTTTTCCCCTCAACTTACCCCTTCCCTGGGTTACTGCCAGAGCTCTTGCCAGGGCTTGAGTCAGCAGGAGGTCAGCTGTGGGTGAAGGGAGGGAGATGAGTCAGGAGGTGTTCAGGCTTTGCCCTGCCTCTGTGCTGGGCTGTGTCTAAAAAGTACCAAGCCTCAAAGGAATGAATATGCTGTAGATTTGCAGACTTGGCCGAACTTTTAACTTTAATTACCCAGAAAGCTGCTGGAAGGTTGTTCTGCATCCTGCATGGCAGACACAGCCTTGTCTTTGGTGTGAAGAGCTCCCATGTAATGCTGCCTGCAGAAACCTAGGAGTCTAATGGATAGTTCAGGAAAAATGGTAGGGAAGCTGTGTGTGTATCTGTGCAGTGTGTGTACACAGTGCCATATATGTGTTCTTTTTTTCTATGCCCTCTTTCCCTTCTCTGATGTGTCCCCCTGCCAAGTGTCTCAGGAGGAAGTGCTCTCAGGTGAGTCTGTGTGTGAAATGCAGAAATCACCCTACCAGAGACCCTCCCAAGGGATTCACATTGTCTGTTTCTGTCTGATGCTGTGAAAAAAGAGGTCTCAAGTATGTAAATTCACAACAAAAAAATAATCTTTTTCCCACTTGATAAGCTGATTAAAACTCCTACACTGAAATGCTGAAGAACAAATAAAAAAGAGGTGTTAATGAAAAGGTTGGAGCTAATTAAAATCTAAATCTGGTAACACTGTGAAAAAGTACAAATTTCTGTTCCAGATTCTGCCTCATTTCAAGGCAGATGATCCTCATGAAGCGACTAAAATTGGCCAAAGTGATCGTTGCTCCACATGCTACCAGAAATGCAGCATTTACATGTCCAGCCAGCATAAATCTCCCCAGCCTGAAAAAAGTTGTAAAATATTACAAAACCCCTATATGTTAAGGGATTTTTGTCTTTGACTGTAGAATCAGCTGTATATGCTCACATCATGGGCAACAAGTAGGTTTTCTAAAACACAAAGATGAGAATAAAGCATAGTTACATGGCTCCAGGAGGAAACACCAAAGTCTTTTTTATCTGTGGCATCAATTATGCTGCAAGACAACTTTCTGAAATTTTCAGCAATAATAATGGTTAATTGGATTGCAAATGGCAAAGACTATAAAACATCAGTTCATGGTCCATATCCTTCTTTTCTTAACTTCAAAGAATACAAATTAATTTAATAAAAGGAGAACTGACTTTTGAAGGTAACCTTTTCTTCCCTACATTCCCCAGAGCTTTCTCTCACAAATTCTTCAAATACTTTGCACAGTCAATTAAAATTATTATTGTAACAACTTATTATGTTTCAGCAGCAAAATGCACAAGTGGGCATTTTACCAAGTGGGACTGCAATGGCATGAAACATGTGACTGTGCTTGGAAGAAACAAGTGAAAATCTGCAAATATGTCTGTGTGACATTCCTAAAATGGCAGGTCAGGGAGACACCCTTTGAGCTTTTGGATGGATTTAGTTGAAAGCACTCAGGAAGGTAGCAAGGAGATTACCAAAACTGAGCTGGGGCTGTCCAGGATGAAGAGCTGTGTGAATGCTCAAAGCATGAAGATGACCCTCATCCTCCTCAGATCTGAAACACTCGTCTGAATGTGGGACTGAAGCTACATTGATGAAGCTACATTTTGTGATTGTATTTTGAAAATTCACCATACTATCTGCAGACTTCAGCTGAGCTTCATGGCATTTTGCTGTCATATTTAATATTTACTTTTTTACCATAATTTTTTAACTTCCTGATTTCGTGAACCAGCTGCCCTGCACTCAACTTGACATTTTTATCAGACCATCCTGGTGGGAAGACTAATGGGAAAAAAAAATTAACCTAAATATGTATGAAGTACAGTCATACTATAACAATTTATATCTCTAAAACCTATTAGACTGTTGTAGACAGGGACTTAGTTTGGCTTGTGTGTTTATTTTATACACAGGAACATTAACTGATATTAGTTGTTTTAACTCTGAATGGAGTTGCACTTCTGAGAATATAATGCAGAAAGGATTGGAGGGTTTAGTATGTGCCTGCCAAAAGAGTTCTATTTAAGTGACTGTCTTCCCTGGCATTTAATCCCTGCCTAACACCTGCTGCCCTGATGCTGGTGCTGTAGCTCTCAACAAAGAATTCAAGATTTGTACAGGACGCTTGGATTTCTGTAAATGGATTTTAGTTATCTGTTCAGAAGAGGTTGAAAAGTTACTGAATTAGACTCTGGAAGAGCTGTTCTTAGTTTTACAGATCGTTTGAGCGTGACGCTCACTTTTTCCCAAAAAGAAGGTACCCGAGAAGAAAATTAATAGAATAATGCAGTTTATGTATTTTGAACACAGAAAATTTAAAATTTAAAAATCCAAATAATATTTTTAAGTTAGGCACATTTTAGTTATTGATTTGTGATTGCAAACTGTGCTTTCTGATTTATTTGAAGCAGATACTCAGAGCTGAAAAGTTAAAATATGTTTGTGAACTTGAGTTGCAGTCGGTGGTCTGTTGGCAACAGTGATACTTTTAGATTTGCTGCCACTGAGTGCTGAGAAGAGAAAGGGCATTTTCAGCACGGAGATTGTCTGCATATATTTAACTACGAGTATGTTGTGTCTGGAGTGGTGATGTTGGAACAAAAATCCATCATGATGGTTCTGTTAAAGCCTCTCACCGTGTGAGCTGAGCCGTGGCAGTGCTGTGCTCTGTCACTGAGAGCTCAGCCCTGGGAAACTGGAATTAAAACATCCCCACGCTGGGCTGTCAGGCTGATGAAGGGTGTTTCATACCATGGCCAGAGAGGAAATCACTCAGCTTTCCAGATTTCAAGAGCCATCAGCAGTGAGGTGTAGGGGATGGCAGGGTGACTGACAGGGAACAGAGGAGGCAGCCAGGAGCTTTCCTGCTGGGAAGGGGCTGTTCTTTCTCTTCCCCTGTACAGGCAGGGACTGAGACTGCTTCTCTGTAAGATATAACGTCCTGTTTTGAGGATCCTTTTCAGGGGAATGCTACGTGCTATTTTCTGCCTCTTGCTTTGAGCTCAGTTCAGCTCCCACCTGCCACAAACAGCAGCAAATTTGCAGTGAGGCTGGGCTGCTGCCTGCCTTGGGCAAAGCCAAGGGGAAACCAACTTCTCTGGTGGGTTTTGGAGCAAAGCCTACAATTATTTTATCAGCCAAGATGTTTGTGGTCTCTTGCTAGGGTTGTGTTTGATGCCCTTTGGGGTTTTTTTAGTGTCCTCAGGTGAGAAAGAGCAGTGGATGGGACAGTATCACGTACATTCATTATCTGGTCTATGTTTTAACTGTGATTCCTCTCTGCAAAGCTCCCTACCTTGGGAGCATTTTTTATGGCTGAAAAGAATTTTTTAGGAAAAATTCAGGAGACAGTTTGTGCTTAGGAGTATCAGAAGTTTCATTTCAGTGTGCTGTGAGCCCTGGGGAACAAAAATCACTTGAAGGTCTTCCTTTGATTATATTTTATTTATTCTGAATTTCTTAAAGGTAGAATTTCACTTCTGCAGCCTGTCATCTCAAACTCTGAAGACTGAAATAGTTTTTGCAATTTCCTGGCCAGATATTGAGGAAGAGACCCAGCAGCCATCCCCTACACATCTTCTGTTGTGCTGCATACCTCTCACAGGTGTCCTCCACAGGCCTGGCTCTTCCTTGGGATGAACACAGACAGTAGGACAAAAAAAATAATTGTCGGTGTTCTGCTGCTCAAATTTATCTTGAGATTTCACACTCGATTAAAAAATTTGCAAACCAATCTGCAGTTCTGTGCAAGAAATAGGATGGCAGAAAGATTCATGCCTGCACCAAGCTCTAATTTGTTTTTATCGCTGGCTTCAAAAAATACAGGTAAGTGATATTTTCTAGAGAAATGGAGTTGATCTTTTTCTGCATCAGGTATAAACCAAAAGTAAACAGAAAACTGATGAAGAATTTTTATCTAAGAAAGGAAAAAAAAATGCTTACACCAATATCAAAGTACGTATTCACAGAGGGATGTTCTGGTTTATGATCATCCTGAAAGAATCATTGTAGTTTTTAAAACTTCAGGCTGAAGGGTCATCCCATTTCTTTCCTGATGCAAACAAGCTAGTTAAAACTGTAGACTAGAGCTGAGACACTATTTAAATGACTTTATTTGACTAATAGTTTGCCCGTTGAAAAAATCAAATGAAACAGGTTTCTTTTGCTGAACTATATGTAGACTTAATCTAAATGTAAGATATTTTGCCAATGTTTAAATTTGGAAAAAAAACCAAACAAACAAAACCGAAACAAAACCATGCTAAAACAGGTGTTTGATTCAATTTCAAACTGTCCAAGGTTATATTCTTCACTTCACCAGAAGGACCAAACTGCTCCTTTCCTTTTGGTCAGCAACACAACAGGAGACAGCTGTGAGGCTGCTGTGTGTACCCTGTGGATGGCAAAGTGCTGCAGTGGGGCTGTAACTAAGTCAATAGGTTTATCTATTGGAGAGAAGTAAAAGGCAAAGAGGTTTTAACTCTGTTTAACGCCTCAGTTTTCTTGGCTTGCTGAGCAGCAATGCTGTGTCTGTGTGGCTGATACCTGAAACAATAGTACTTCAGAATAAGAAGTGAAGAGCTGGATAACAATATGACAGAAGTGAAGGGGTGTCCTATTTACAGTGGTCCCCACCAGCCTCTTAGGACTGACTCATCAGCTTCACCATCACATCAGTGTTATGGATGGCATTGTGGTGGTCAAAAGCTCCTTTTGTTCAGCAGAAAAGAGCAGACATCTGTATCATTAAAATGGAGTGAAGCAAAAAACTTATTTCCTAATTGTGCTGAATACAAGATTGCTGAAACACTCCAAAGCCAGTCTGGTTACCACAATAGTGAGTTCACCAGGAGCAACCCACTGATCTGATCTGAGACAGTAAAAGTGGTGAAGTGTCTGAAGTGTCTTGACTTTCAATGCATCAGATTGGTTCTGAAAATGCCACACAAATTCCTGCATTGGGTAGTTTCAAATAAAAAATAAAAAGCTGCTTTTGTGTACTTTGGAATGGCTCTTTGGCACAGAGTATTTCTAAACAAACTCACAAAATGCATGATGTCCCGCCTTTCTGGCAAATATTTGGTTAAATTGATGTTTTTGGCAATGTGCCCTGTACTGTTGTTGTTGACACTAAGGATTTGTCATTGCAAGTTAGAGGACAAAATAAAGGGGATGGTTTGAAATCATAGGATCACAAAGTGGTTTGGGTTGGAAGGGACCTTAAATATTATCTACTTCCAGACCTCTGCCGCAGGCAGGGACACTACCAAGATCTACATACCAGTCCCTAGGGCTGGTTAAAGTAATTTTATCCCACTGCCAGCCAAGATGGGAATTTTTATTCCTGCTGTATACTTGAATTAGGGTAAAACCCCCCACAAATATTGTTGAATTTGTTGCTGCAGCCATTGCAGTATAACCAGACAGATAACAGAAATACAAGGTCTGGCTTCAGCTCCTCTGACCTGTGTCTATAGGGGCCTTTGTAGTCTTGAGTTATTCAGGCATCTGCTGCCAACATTCAAGTCTGAATTTGTCTTATAAATCTGCTGGAGGCTTTAGAACCACAAGAGACAGGGTAACAGAGGCTGAAGTAAATTTGGAAAGAGAACTGGGCAGGCAATGGTTCAAGGTTTTCCAAGGCAAGGGTTTGCTTTATGGGAACAGCCTGTAGTCAAATACATCTGCAGAATTGTGCTGGTGAAGGGGGACTAGAATTGTGCAGTGGGAAAATTCCAGCAACCTGGGAACTGCTATCAGAATAAGTAAAGATGGTTTTACCGTTCTTACAGGCAAACTGGTTTTGAGGGTAGCTGACTTGAAAATAAAACAGAAAACACTAACACCATTCCTCAGCCTCGCATTTGCCGTGTGCAGCCGCTGATTGCCTGTTGGTGCGCTCTGCTGCCATCGCGCCTCCCTGCGCTGCCCCGGGCGGGGCGATTCTGCCCCGCGGAACCAGCGCCGGAGGGATGGGTTTGGCAGAGATCCGAGATCTGTTTATTTTTTTATTTTGGTCTACTGGGAGAACATGTTTGTCTGCTGGCTCCGAGACCCCGCCCGGACTGAGCGCAGCCGAGGGCAGGGAACCCTGGAGCAGCTGCAGGTTGTACCGGGAATGCGCTGGCTCAAGGAGCCCCTCCATGCTGCCACATCATAGAGGGGATTCTTTACATAATGCAGCAGAACAAGGTCAGGAGAGACCAAGACTCATGTTTCATGTTCACTGTGAGGCACTGGAAAAGATTGTCCAGAGACGTTGTGGCTGCCCCATCCCTGAAGTGTTCAAGGCCAGGCTGGATGAGGCTTTTAGCAACCTCTTCTAGTGGAAGGTATCACTGTCAATGGCAGGGGAGCTGAAACTAGGTGATCTCTAAGTTTCCTTCCAACCCAAACAATCCTATGACTAGTAATTGGCTTTATTCAGCCTCTGATAAGTGGATATTTGGCTCCTGAATATATGTATGAACCGATACAGATATGACATTATTTGCAGCATGCAGTCAGAGCTCTGTGTATTCCTGATGCTGTAGCTGAGTTTCTGCAGCTGTGGTGGATGGATCTCTAAGAAATGGGATGGGGCAGCTTTTGAGGGAAAGGGAGAGAGCATGAGGGCTTTGGGCTCTGCTTGCCAAGGGTTCTTTACCCGAGAGAAATTAAGTGACTAAGGATTTTGGTTATCCTTTGCAAGAAAGCATCAAGCTTTCTTCCCTCCAATTCTGTTCTGCGTTTGGGTGAAAATGTAATGGCAGTTAGATGAGCATTGCTAAATCTTTCATAAACCATGCTAGCTGTGGAGAAAGCTGAGGAGTTAAAATAAAGTCTAGCATTTTCCCTGAAGACTTTCTTGCAGAGACTCCTACAGATACCAATGTCTGCAAGTCTATGACTCCTAAATGCAGTTGCTCATTTTTACACTCAGAAATTTCTGCAAGTGGCTCTTTTCAGAGAAATCTCACAGATCCTGAATTTTCCTCTATTCCATCTGCAGTCATTTTCACCCAAACCAGTTCCATCTGAAATTAATTTTGTTAAATTTTCTCCACCTTTTAAAAAATGTGGATTGATTTTTTTTTTGTTGTTTTGTTTTGTTTTTGGTCAATGTAAGATTTTTAGGTGCATTTTTAGATTACATTTTAGATGTAGCATTTTTAGGTGCATAGTTCTTTTAATGAAGGATCAGGTAGTTATTTTAAAAGGAACCACACAACGAGAAGAAACAGGCTTTTGGGTGCAGCTATAAATTTCTTAAATATTCCCATTTCCTGGGGATAAGTGGTTTGATAAACTACCCCTGGATATAAAACCCTGTATGAGAGCAACCCAGGTCTGTATTTTACAGAGATTTTGCGAAAAAGCAAAGGCTGTATGTGCTCAAATGCTGGTGTGAGTTATATGGACAGACAGCTGCGTTTCCAATTTTATGGGTTTCACAGTGCTGCTTGGATTTGTTTTGTACTGATTAAATTTTAATACATCTGAAAATTCTGTTATCTTTGAATTATATTAATATCTAAATTCATATTGAGAAGTGTGGCTTATCAGCCTACACAGTACCTTTCACAAAACTGAATTAAATGTCTTGAAAAAAAATTTAATTCACGTTTATCGAGATGAGTGACTAAAGAGCTTATCTCCTCTCTCTCTGCTTTTTCTTATTTGTATTCCTAGATGCTTATTTTATCTAGTGTTCAGGTTCCCAGTATAGTGGATTTTTCCATTTTAAAACAGAGCAATCCCTTTGCAGGCAAACAAATGTTTTTCCAAATGAGAAAGATAAGTATTTGGCTTTTGTGCCTTACTCACCAGAGCTGGTGCTGTGAGGAGGTTGGGCTGTTTTTGTGTTGGTCCTGGCAGTGTTGCTGTGTTCAGTAACTGGGCATTTCTGCTGTGACTTATGGCAGTTCAGAATATCAAATATTATCCCTAACTTCATTTTCAGCATGTAGCTCTCACAAGGCGATGCAGCTTTTTGTGTGCCTCCTTGTTTGACCAGAGCTATAACTTTTGCAGCATGTGTTTGGTGTGGAAAGACAATTTGATGGAGACATATTTCCTCCCACTTACAAATCAAACCCTCCCGATAAACAATGAGTCAAATCACAGGGAACTTAGGGAGATGCCTCATCTCTCATATCATTTTCTCTTGGCTGGGTCATGGGTGATTTGAGGCAGTGGCTACGTTTTCCTGTCTTTGTTAGTGGAGCTCAGTGGAATGTTGGCTTGAACATCTCGTAGAGTGATATAAAATGAGCATAGAAGTGGTTTGTAAAAAACCCATAATTTACTTTTACCTTTCATTTTTATTGTATTTTTGGTGTAGTATGAATCAGTGATCTTAATGAAGATGCCAAATTTGCACTGTGAAATCACTTCATCCTGCTCTCAGACTGTGTACTTGGTGTTTGGAGAGGGGTGGAACAGTGTATCCATATTCAAGCTCTTTTTAATGCTTGGTTTGGGTTTAAACCTCTTAATTAAAGGTCTTGGGACCAAAATTATCTTGTCCATTCTTTGAACTCTTGGTAGGGAGAAGATGCTGCCACAAAGGGAACTTGGACCCACATTTCAGCCAGCTCTGTTCAGGTGATTAAAGATCACCATCACCAACTGAGAGAACAAAATCATGTAGAGTGTGAATGAACTGGAGTCTGGTAATTACGATTATCCCTGTTAAGGCTCAGGGTCCCTTGGGGCAAAGCAAAGGGGCAGTCTCTGCCTCACCATGGCCCCACTGTCCATGGGTCACAGCCTGGGTTCTCTGTCCCTTGCTGGCACCTCCAAGGGCTTCACCAGGGCCCTGCTGTGCCTTGGGGGCACACTGATGCTTCTGGCATTTCTACATGCTTCTGCATTCTACACCTCAGCATGGAGCTCTGGGCTGCCTCATTCATTCTCTAAAGTGGGAGTTGTGTGCTCTGGGCTCAGTCTGTGTGACCATACCCACCTCCTGTTTTCCTGAGCTCATTTTTTTCCGGTCTGTTGTTTTGTCGATCAGTTTTATGATTGAGTGATATGAAAAGCAAAGTCATTGAAGAGAAGGCCATGCCTTAGGGTCTGTTTGTATGGCAGTGCACTTACTGGAGCAGGCCCTGTTTGCTCAGGTTTTTAAGTTTTTTGGGGCAGGAACTATTCCTCTGCATAGGTTTGAACTGGTGTTAAGATAGTGGCACCCAAATTTTGAGTGGGGTCTTTAAGGAGTTGTCACTCTTGCTAAAACGAGACACTCTCAAGCACTTAGCAGTTGCTGAGGCTATTCAGGGAGATGTAAAATGCATGCTGTTTGCATGCTCTAACAGCAGCATCTTTCTGAGAAAGGGTTTTGTGTGACCAAGGAAAAAGGTATGAAGTGCAAACATAGAGCTGGGAGGTTCCCATCAGAGGCAAGGTGGGTGAGATCCATAACGACTCTTCTGGGTGATGTTTGCCAGCCTTGCCATCTCCTCTGTGCCCTGATAAGGCAAGTGGGTTCTTAGAGTCAGAAAACCCCTCATCCTGGCTTTGTATATTCCATTCTGAATTTGCATCTGAAATCCTGACTGTGTAAATACACATTTGACAAAAGCACAAGAAAAATTCTTTTAACAGTGGCACTGAAATAACAAGATACTTCCTCAAATTTAGCTCCTTGTTAAATACTGACTCACCTGTGTCACAACACACTGTGTTCAGGGGTGTTGACATACCAACCACCTTGGCAGAGTTCCATGTTATAACCCAATTTCATATTTCTACCTGGCCTACCATTTGATACTTACTATGCCTGAATAATTTACAATAATTGTGTCATATTCTCTGATGTCTTAGGACTGATTTGCATGACGTGTGGGAACATTAAAAACTGCAGACCATCTGGAATGGAATCCCCCAACAGATAAGATTTGGAGTTATTCCTTGATTTCTCAGTCTGTAGGTGGTTTTGGTGGTTTGGGCATGTGAATGGGTTTTGCTTTGCAGCCAAATCATACTAGAGGTGGAGAGGAGTATTTAAGAAAAGGCTGAGATTCTCAGGCGATATTATTCCAACAGCTCAGGCTATTTAAAAAACCCCTAAACACGATAAAAAATGCAAAAGGAGACTACAATGCCTTGTTAGACCTTGAATGAGAAAATAATTACAAAATCAAGATAAACCCAGTCATGTAAATACTTGTGAAAAATGTGTAGCATCAATCCTGTCCATGTAATGACCTTGTGCTCTACCCACTAGCTAAAAAACCACTTCCAACTTGTTTTGATATCAGAAAATATGACATTTGTTCTTAATTTTCTTTAACTGAATTAAGCTAGTATTGACTGAGTGGTTTGCAAGAACAAATGAGAGCTGAACACCATCTGGGGTTCCCAAATCAAGGCCAAGTTATCAGATATTCAGAAGTGCCAGTGTGGCTATTTATGAAGGTGTTTGCCATGCCCCAAAGTTAGCACAGTCATTTGGAAGGCTTATTTGGAGAGATGCTTGAGAGGCAAAGTCAGTGTTTCCTGGCCCAGGACACTCAGTACCTGGGCAGAGCTCTTCATGGTGGGGCCTTTGCCTCCTTACAAAATCAGATGAGGGGGAGAGTGGCACCTCATATTGGAAACTGGGGCCACACATGAGAAGTCTTAATCAGCAGTATTGGGAAATATTTTGGGGGCTCTGAATTACAGTGTTTGAGTGATTGGGCATTTTAGGGAGTGTAGAGTCTGTACTGGAGGCTGCTCTTCAGACAGTCCCTGTCTACAAACCCCCTGCTGTATTTTGGTTTCTGGAGCTGGTCTGCAAGGATTCAGGAGGAGAGACTACAACCTATTGCTGCTGTGATCTCTTGTTTAGGACCTGCATGCAGCTTTCAAGCAGAGCTGTATGAAGACATCACCATTCTGGTCTCATCCTGGTTTGAGACATCACAGAAGAAAATTAAATAAGGAGATAATGTGAAAACTGCTTTACAAATTATACCACTAGTATTTTGAAGGCAAGGCAATGCAGATAAAATACATGGAGCAATTCCAAATCCATTAGCAGCGGATATGCTTAGAAACCTCATGTCTGTTATGGAAATATGTGGGCAGGTGTCCATAAATTGATAAAAATGCATTCCCTAAGCAATGCTCACAAAGCTGAGACTCGAACAGTAATGGGGAAGCTATTCAAGGCATTGGCAATAAGTATTCTCTAAAGCTGTACACAAAGAGAAAAAAATACAGAGCCAGTAAAATCAGAATTAATGGCAGTCTGACTTTACAAGGAGAAGTGAATGTCTCATGAGTGCCTATAGAAGAAATTAAATCTGTTTAATGCAGAAACTGGGAAATAAAAAAAAAAGTGGGTTATAGTCAGAGGCTTGGTCTGAATCATACCCAAGTGAAAAGCATTTCAAAGGTATGGTTTTCTTTGCCTTATTAAGCCTGTGCTATAGAATAAGGTTTAAAAAATAAAGATGCATGTAATGTTATAGGTGCAGTAACTACTTGGTCTTGCAGAAGGGGAGAACATATACAAATAATTCTATGGACAATGGTAGCTTTAAAGTAACTTGCTTGTAGAAGAGTAGGTTCAGGATCAACAGAGGACAGTAACATGATAAATTTTGGAAAGGGGAATGGAAGATTAGTGAGGGTAATGCTGTATGAGGTTTTAAAGCACAGAACACATCCTCATGCATATGACCAAGCCACTGGGGCTTGGAAGCTTGCCTAGGGGTGGGATTTGAATTATGGACACTACTGACAAAATTCTGTATAAAGTTGTTTCTGTTGAGGTGAAAAAAACAAACCCAAAACAGATGTCTGCTGACATATGGGCATGAAAATGTCACCTGCAGGATTTCAGGTTCAATTTAGATGAATAAGCTTGTTGTGGATTAAATAAACCATCAGAGTGTATCTGTATGAAATACTAAGAAGTGTACATATTGAAAAAATTTTCTTTCCATTTTCTAATGCCACATAGCTGAGGAAGGAAGCAAAACAACTTTACCATTTTTTAATTACTGTTGTGAACACAAAACTGAATGGTTTATACAGAATTGTTTCACAGAGGGAACCCAAAACATCTATTACTGAGCTGCAGGGGAAGCTGTAAGTATATAAAGGAGGAGAATTTAATTTGATTCACATGGGCGAAATAAATTCCAGTCTCTTCATACTATATATGTAAAAGTGAGAAAGAGATTCATATGAAGCAGAGATGTCTCTTTGTATGTTGCTTTCAATAGGAAGTGCTCATTTAAAGCATTGGGGAATCCAGGTACAAGCCTTTTTAAGCTGCTTTTGATTTTGTTATGTAAGACTAAGTGAAGGACATGGCTGAAGCTTTGCCTGTGGAGCAGGTAGGTAAGGTGTCAGTGATCACACTGCAGGACAGCTCAGTTTAGTGTGTATTTGTATGATGTCCTTTCTAGTTGATACCAAAATCAAACATTGCAGAGTTTTTGGAAAGTGCCAGCTAATAAGACATGGGGACGTCGTCAGTAGTAAGACTAGGGTGGCCTGATGTTGTGAGCTTGATGGGGATATTGAACAGGAGCTACTCCCTTCATGGTGTTAGTTATTAGCTATGTCTTCTATACCACTGAGTGTAATTTCAGTACCACACAACTGGGAAGTACTTTTGGGTCCTTTATTCCACTCTCCTTGCTGGGCCATGGCTGCAAATGTTAAGTCTGAACCTGACAGGAGAACTCAGGGTGTTCTCTTACTGTATGAGCTCTCTGGAATGTGTTAGGTCAGCTAAGTCTCAAAATGTTTCTTTACTTCCACTGACCAAGAGGTTCTAGGTGACTATTTCACACATCAACATTTAGTCTGCAGACACGGGGAATTAGGAGAGATGAATTTCATCTCTGTCATCCACATCAGGTGGATTATGACCTAGAAAACTGTGTGACTTTCAGCATAACTCTCTTCTGAGAGGAAAGAGGAGAGGAAACAGGAGAAGAAAAGTAAGAAATTTGACAGCAGGTTCAAGCTCCTCCTTTTATGTTAGAGTTGGCTTGTGCCTGACTGTCTTTGCTTTGCAGCTTTGTTATTAGGTTAGTGGGTAAGAGAGGAAATGGATTGTTTTAAGATGGGGTAAGCTGATAAATGAAGTAAAATAAAAGAGAGCCTCCTCGCAATTCACCTGCTACAGGCTAAGAAAATCCATCTCTGGGGGGTTTGGCCCCCTTATTAGGGTTTCTCAGGAGTGTGCCCTGCCTCCATTTCCCAGCAGATGTTCCTCTTGCTGCTGTCTCTGTTAATTAGTTCAGAGAAAAGCAGGAAAGGTTTGGATCTCCAGGAGACCTCATGCCTTAGCAACTTCCAGCACAAGCTGTTCCAGGAGAGGATGTCACAGGCTTATGCTTTGCCCAGGCTGTGGTTGGCCAGCAATGGGCTGCAGCCTCTCTGGTATGCTCCAGAATTCACACCAGCTATGGTTAGGCAGCATAAAATTTTATCTGTGTGCCTTGGGGAGTTCCTGTTCAGAGAGAAAGGGGCCATCAAACTTTTATGACAGGTTGTAGTTAATTTACATGAGAACTCTTCTTCCATTTCAGAGCATGGAAGATGTTTATATAGTAGCTGTGCATGATGTCTATTCCAATTCTTCTGCATCAATAGCCATCTTTTCAGGACTGAATTTATTCATGGAAACTCAGCAAATTTTTCCAAGAAGCACGAACTGCTAGAGAAGTGAAAGATGATGATCTGTTAATTGTGAATTTAAAAAAACCCCATTTTTTAAAAACCAAGTGTACTTGACAACCTTGTACTCTGTGCTCTGAATGGAGTTGCTTTACCCTTAATTTCTTCTGGTATCTCAATGTTACATGGTCATGTCTAAGTAGCAGCAGCTGAATGGCTTCATCTCTTCCACGCTGTAGTGATGTGTCTTATGCAAAACACTCCTTCAATGATAAACTGTGAACAAGTGTTTCCTGCTCATCTTTGCCATTCCACTAACGATTTTAGAGGCCCTAATGTATCCCACTTGTTTGCCCTTTTCAAGCATCAGTGTCCAGGCTGTAACTTGTCTGGAAGGCACCCCATGCCCTTGGTGATCTCAGTCACTCTCCTTTGCCTCCAACAGGTTCTATTGTCTTCTTTTGGGAAAACTGCACAGAATGTTAGACTGCAGAGTGTCAGACTAGGTGTTTAGAGTGGCATAATCCTTTCTGTCACAAAATGAAGAAATGATGGGTGCTTCATCCATGAAAGGGACTCTCAGACATGGCCACTACATAAATTAAATGTCCTTGTAATTAATTCCTTGAGTGAATATTCTCAATGAGCCTCTTAATTTTTCTTTCTTTCCCCTTTCTTTCTGAAGTGTATAAGAAACTCTTCCAGCTTTGCATCTGCCTGGGTGGAACCCTTTTCCTCATTGCCTGTTTTCCCATTTCTGTCCAGCAATATACTTTACCCAGACTTCTCCTCAGCATTTTAATGCACTACATTGCATTACCCAAACCCTCCCTTGCAAGTATAATGGCACTGTTCAAACTAATAATGATAACCATATAATGAGAACCAGCCACACCTTGTGGCTGCTCTCAGCTAAACTCTCAACCAAATTGCCTTGTCAAAGGTTTGAGATATCAGTGGGTAAACATTTATGAGTCACAGTGTTTCTGAATGACAGCTGCCTGGGTCAGTCGTTATTTCTCATTGCAAAGACTGTGCTACAAGATTCCCTGTTATTTCTAAGTTATCAGCAGACTGAAAGCCTGGTATTGAGACACTTTTTCTCTTCCTTTACTTTCTGCAGACAACAGGCCTTCACTACAGTCACTGCTTTTCAGGTCACAGTTACGTTTTGCAGCCTCCCCTGTCCCCATGGTGCTCAAGTGGATCAGACAGACCTGGGCTCCTGTGTGATCTCCTCTAGGGCACTGAAGTGTGCCTCATTTCACTTTCATTTATTTAATTTCCAAACTTAAGGAAACCAAATTATATTACTGTCATAGTACTTCTGAGCACATTTCTCTACACAGAGAGGAATGCAGTTGAATTTGTCCATTTTAAATATTAATTCAGAGTAACTCTCCCTGTGGCTCCTGTGCAGCAGAGCCATCAGTGGTCTCCCACAGAGGCAAGAGGCTGGCATCTTTCAGGGAATTGGAGAAATAAAAATACCTAGGATGAGATTAATGTCACTTAACCTCATAAACGGCTTCTCCAGTTCGTGATGAGCACTGGGGTATGGCTCTAATGGCCTCCTGTGGACAGGCAAATTTGAAAGCCCCCTGGAGTGCTGAACTGGGGACAGCTGATACCTGATGGATGTCTGTCAACATGAGAGATGATTCTCCCACCTTAAGATAGGTCAGTATCCTAAACATGAAGGAAACTACATCAGTTCTGTAAGGTAATGATCAGTGGCAGCTATACTAGCCACTGAATTTACTGTACCCCAGAAAAATGCCCGAAATAATTTCCTTGCACCATGAAAGACAAGCTTTCTTGAATGTGGGAGTGGGACTGATTGAGATCATCCAGAATAGCTTGGAATGACTTTCAAAAAATTTGAATTTCCATCTTTCACGTTATTTCATTCAGTTTTCAAAACTAAGCCCTGCAACATTACCTGCCAAAAACTAGTGGGTTGCACTCAGTCCTCCTAAAGTGCTGTATCACAAGCCAAATTGGAACTGTATAAACACAGGCATCTTGTGCCATTAGAGATGCCATGGAGGGCAACCACTCACAAGGTCTGGTAAGTACAACAGAGGATCCATGACACCTAGCTCTTTCTGGAGCAGTGAAGAGAGACCAAACAGGATGTCCTGAAGCACCACAGGTGGCACTGGTTGCCCATTGCCCCTCTTGAGCAGCACTGCTTCCTTTGCATCCTTATTTCAGAGTCTGGGCCCTCTCCTGTTTCCAGTTGCTGTCCTGATGAGCATCCACCTAAACATACCTAGACCTTCCTCAGAAAGCTGCTAGAACTATTTTGCCAGGATAAACATGTAATTGGGTAAAGAAATGGAGAAACTGCTCACCTGATAGCTTCATAGGCCACACAAGGGAACATGTGAGTGGAGAAAAAGTGCTTAGTATTGTGGTTTCATCCAGATCTGTGCCACCTTGATGGCTCTATCTACCCTGCTGTCCTTTCTCCTGTTCCCATCACATGATGGCTCTCCCTCCTTTCCTCCTGGCTCCAGACTCTGGTTCCTCCTGGAAGACAGTTCCAAATTGTCCACTCCTTTCTGGTGGATAAACTGTCTCAGAGGAGTGCTGCTATTGTTGGTGTAACATATGCATCAGAAAGATGGTTGAGAGCAAAAAGGGGAGTGGTAAATGGGAATAATGCCCTCATCCCTTCTCAGCAGCAAAGAGCTGTTAAATTGACTCAGATTGCCATATGAAAACCCATCAATGATAAATGTCTACACTATGGGGTATGAATGTGTCCCTGTGAGTTTTTCTTAGCACTCAGAGCATCTGTGTGAGTAGCCAAGTGCTAAAATAGACATAAGCCCTAAAAAATCAATCAAGAAAATACTAACAAATGTTGAAACCCTTTACTGTTTCCCTCCATCATAATCTGTTTTTAACTAAGATAGAGAGCAGTTCCTGTTTGGAGAGACCTGAATTAACCTTCATGGTGTAAGGTACTCCTCTTGCCAAGTAGTCAGACTTTTCTTTTCTTCCTCATTTACTCCTTAATACCACTCTTTGGTAATGCTTAGACATGAATTGTCAAGCTACTGCACTGAGTAGCAAAATGACTGTGTATGCAATGCAGTGCTCAGTGAGACAGGTCCTCTCTTTTTGTGCTAATTTTAATAATTACAGCAGTTTCTTTCTTTATTTCATGGATTTTTAATACATGGAAGGTGTTTACTGTTGCAGAACTGTGGAGCACGATGTAGCATATGTATGTTTTTGTACGAGACATGAAATGATGAGCTAGTTAACACCCTGTGTATTTGGTCAGCAGGTTGATGTTCAATTCGTTTAATTGGATTAAGCAAGACATTGCCTAAACTATGCCTGTGCTTTGTCCCGAAGTCTACACTTGTATCACTTCAAGGACTGATGGAAATATTGCACTGGTTGTATTGCTGTGAGACTGTAGAACATCATTTGCCACATGAACAATTTTAAAATGTTATAGTATGCCCACAAATGCCTCAGGGAAATAAGAAACTAGAATGATTCCCACACAGCAGCTGCATAAGCTGTAATTCAGAGAAGATGTATGACCAGCATCTGTATGGGGAGCAGATTTTCTCCTCAACCCATGCTGTAAATTCTGATACGCCTGCACGCACCATACCCAGTGGCAGAATTTGGGATCATAGGATGAGATCACAGGAGAACTGAGCAAGGGCCCTTGGGTGGGGTCCAGTTCAACCTCCTGCTCAGAGGAGAGTGGTCCATGAGTGCAGACCAGGTTGCTCAGGGCTTGGTCCAACCAGGTTTTGAAAATCTGCCAGGACAGAGATCACACAGACTCTCTGAGCAGGTTGTTCTATATGCTGGACTGTGATCATAATTGAGAATTATTTTTTTGTATCTGGGACATACTGGGAGCAATAACTATGAGCCCTGGGAGGACCTAAACTAAATAAAATATTTTTGTGCCTATCCACTCTACCAGTCTCTGAAATCTTGACCAAACTCCCAAGATTCTGTTGATTTTGTTGGGATATTTGTACACTGGGGAGAAAACTCGAGACAGGTAAATCTGATGAGAGGGTCCATGCATGCAGAGAAGGAGAAGGAGTGCAGCAAATACCTGGACCACATGAAGCCCTGTGGAAGGATATATACCTCATACCCCAAAAAACCCCAACATACCCCATTTTGGCACAACTGCACCCCAGAACATCAGGCTATTGTGCCTCTGGAGCTGTTTTATGAGCTAAAACACTGGCTGAGCCATGAGCTGATCCCATCTGACTGCAGCAGGAAGGTAAGAGGAAGAAAAAATGTCTCTGTTAAGGATCACTATGAGCCAAAACCACAGAATTTTGCTAGGCTTCAGTAAGCAGCTAACTGCATTTGTACACTTCAGTGCTTTGGGAAACCTTATCTACCAGAACCGTCATGAATACAATTAAGTGTTCAAACAGCCTCACCCTGCTGTGGCAGATCTCTCGGTGGGTTAATCATAAACACAGGCAGAATCCCTATGGGCAGCCAAAGGAAGAACACTGGTGTGTCTGGCATGTGTGGGATGAATTGCTGAAGGCCAGCTTGACACCAGACAGCAGGAGGGTGTTGGAGATGGAGGAAAAAAAGCCCAGGTAATGTCTCTTTTTGGGTTTTTTTTTTGGTAGTGAAAATGTAAGACATCTACAGTTAGAAAAAAAGAGTTTTAGGAATACTTAGAGACTTAGAATTTTAACATTAGGGTGCTTGCATGAAGGTTTAAGTCAGCAAGCTTTTGTGGGTTTTTTTTGTTTGTGTGGGGTTTTTTTGTTTTTGTTTTTGTTTGAAAGTCTTCAAGGGAAGATCATGAATTCTACTGAACTACAAATAGGAGGAGATTAATGTCTGTGGCATTCATATTTTCTTGTGTCTTTAGGTCTTTCTGTCCACTGTTTTCTAGAATTATGGTGTCTTCAGGACCACTCTGGCTCACACGTGGTGTGCATTGACCCAGCAGTGCAAGTTAAGAGAACAGAAATCCCTTGAAGCACCCTAGTCCAGGGCTGTGGGGCTTGAATGAATAAAAGTGGTTTCTGTGTCTGCACCAGTTGGCTTAACATAACTGGTATCTTTTCCTGTAATTTTGTGATTCTGCCCTGAGGAAGTACTTAGAAACAGCATTGCTGTGTTTCATAGGTAGATATATAGGTAGATACATACATGCATCAGTTTATCCATTGAGAACGTATTCTGATTTCAATAGGATGCATCTAAAGGCAAAATCTTTTATCTTACTTAAATCTTTTAATACCCAGGTGCAGCAGCTGGAAATAATCTTACTTTCGTGAAATTGATCAAATTCACTAATTATCTAGGGATTAGCTCTAGTTTTTGAAGTGCTTGTTTTTTAAAAGGATAGGTCACTGGCTTTTTGCTGAAAGAAAACAGAGGAATATGTGGGTGCTTGTGTCTTTGAGCATATGTATATATGTATATATACATATATATATATGTACAAGTTTATTAATATGTTTCTGCATTTCTGTTAACAGTAATATTATTTAACTAGGATATCGTGCTTGTAGCGTATATTCTTGTTTCTACCTTCTTTTGCAGTAGAGCTGATGTGGATCTAGAAAACATACTTTGCCTTGGATGTAGGAGAACAAATCCAGAACTTTTCCATGGATTTTTTTAGCATCTGTACTGACTCAGAGATGTGGAACTGAGACCAAAGTTTGGCCAGAGTTCTTAGAGGATTTGCCTTAGAATTATATATAGTTTATATAAATAGTAAATAAATAGTAGTGATTAAATAAATTTAACATAGTGACAAATTTTAATTTGTGCCTCACCCTAAATTCTAGGAAAACTGCACAAGGTTTTTTGTGTATAAAGAGAAAGTCATGTTTTCCTTTAATGCTTTGCTTTCTTCATTGAAACAATCTAAGAATATCTACATAAAACTAAACTAGCATTAGCTCTGGTAAGATTTATATCAATTTTTCAATTTCTTCTGCTGAAATATATTTCTTCTGCTGAGATATATTCTGGAGTCCAAGTCATTTAATGTTCTGAGGGACTGATCCTGCAGACGAGAGATATCTCCATCAGAGAAAAAGAATTTCTAGTTATCACATAGATATTTATTCTGCGTTACTGTGGAATACCTTTAAAGTTAACAAAAGTAAGAAAGGCTTGTCACAGGAGAAAGGCAAGAGGAGGCTGGGTGGGATTATTTGGATTAATTTTAGGTATTATGTTGTATCCAGCCTGCTCGATGTCCTTGAGGGAAGTATTCCTCCTGAAAACAATTCACATAACACCACATAAGCCTTTGTGGCTAAATGCTTACTGGAAGAGCCTGTCTGTCTCCACTGGTCTTCTAGGAGGATCCTGCCTGCTAATATGCAGTGGGACCAAACCCTGGCTCCCTCCCTCAATCCCAACAATGGTGAACATAGTGGGGGCCTTTATTTCAGGTTTGGAGCTTTATTCCTGTTCACTACAGCTGCAGCACAAGGAAAAGCAAAGCAGTTGTGCTAGGGATGAAAAGTTATTGAAATAGTGGATATGGAAAATTACTTTAGGGATTTTACTTATATGGAAAATTACTTTCCTCTTTGAGTCATACCCTCAGCAAGTTTGCAGAAGACACAAAGCTGCAGCTGATTTGCTTGAGGGAAGGGATGTCATCCAGGCTTGAGAAGTGGGTCTGTGCAAACTTCATGAAGTTCAACAAGGCCAAGTGCAAGGTCCTGTACATGGGTTAGGGCAATCCCCAATATCAGAATTGCAGAATGAGTGTGTTGAGAGCAGCCCTGAGGAGAAAGACTTAGGGATCCTGGTTGGTGAAATATTGGACATGAGCTGGCAATGTGCATGTGCAGTCCAGAAAGCCAAGCATGTCCTGGGCTCCATCAAAAGAAACATGGCCAGCAGGTGATTCTTCTGCTGTGCTCTTGTGAGAGCCTCCCTGGAGTTACCTGCCCCCACTGTGTCCAGCTCTGAGGTCTTCAACATAAGAAAGATTCTTGGAGTGGGTCCAGAGGAGGCCATGACAATGATGGGGGGCTAGAGTGCCTCTCCTGTGAAGAAAAACTGAGAGAGTTGAGATTATTCAGCCTGGAGAAGGGAAAGGTTAAGGGAGACCTTATTGCAGCCTCTCAATATATAGAGGGCACTTACAGAATAACAGAGAAAGACTCTACCATGGCCTTTAGTGGCAGGACAAGGGGCAGTGGTTTTAAGCTGAAAGTCTGTAGGTTTTAATTGGACTTGAGGAAGAATTCTTTTGATGGGGCAGTGAGACACTGAAGCAGGTTGTCCAGAGGAGTTGTAGATACTCCAACCTGGGAAGTGCTCAAGACCAGGTTAGATAAGGCTTGGAGCAATCTGGTCTGGTGAAAGGTGTCCCTGTCTGTGGTGGGGGGGGTTGGGCTTAATAATTTTCAAAGGTCCCTTTCAACCCAAACCAATCTACTATTCTGTGATTCTGTGAATAAAAGATTAATTATTCTTCTGTATGTTTATATACAAAGGGGCATATTAGTAATTCCTCCAGCAATCTTTCTTCGTATAATAATCTGTATCTTCTTTCATGTTTGTTTGCTTTACTTATTTATTAAATAGTCCTGGTAAAATATGAATTAAATTTGATGCAGACCTAATTCCTCACAAGAGGACCGATTGTTATGTGGAGACAGGCTCCTTGCCAGATTGCACAGGCAGGTATTTTTGACTAGTCATTTCTATCTCTGACACTAACAAGGCTTGTGGCAATTGCAGTTACTTGGCTGCTTCCAAACATCTTGAGAAATACTGCAATAACAAAAAGAACTTGTTTCAACCAAATGTGCTTATTTTTGATGAAGTGTGAATCATACCCCCAAACAGCAAACTCCTTTGAGTTCCACCCTGTGAAGGGAGGATACTCTCAAGGACATTGATGAGACACAAATATTGAGACATTAAGATGTTTACTGTAGGCATTAGTGGTGTTCTAGACATTTTATACAGCCTTTATTTGAGCAACTTCCCTCTAGCAACAGTAAAACAAAGGAGCAACACTGATAAACAATGTTATATTGATGGCTGTGGTAAAAGGTGAGAGGGAAGATCTTTGTCCAGAACTTTCAGACCCTCTCCTTTGAAAGATAAAACTATCTTTGAATTAAAGGGTGATTTTGTGGAAAATCTGCACAGGTCACACACTTTCTTTTTAGAAGTTTGAATTTTCTGGTAGCAAATGAAAAGTGGTGCTGCAGGACCAGAGGAGACCAATTTCTAGTTCAGTTTAAAGGCATTTTGCAGCATCAGTGTGAAGCACATATTCCTGGTTTCAGCTGGGATACAGTTAGTAGCTGGTACAGTGCTGCAAGATCAGGATTTCAGGTTGAGAATAATGTTGATAACATGATGATGTTTTAGTTGTTCTTGAGAAGTACTTACACTCTGTCAAGGACTTTTCAACTTAAGTCTGGAGGTGCACAAAAAGCTGTGAGTGGACACAACTGGGACAACTGACCCCAGCTGATCCAAGGGATATTCCATGCTATATGGCATCATGCTGAACAATTAACTGGGGGAATTGACTGTGGGTGTGATGCTGCCAGGGACTGGCTGGGCATCAGTCTGTGAGTGGTGAACAAACTGCATTGTGCACAAATGTTGTTGTTGTTGTTGTTGTTGTTGTTGTTATTATTATTATTACTATTTCCCCTTTGTCACAATAGGACATGAAATAAAGATGCTTGACTCCAGTCAGAAGGCAGTAGAAATCAGAAGGCTTTATTTACAATTCATCTAGCTCTTTTGTAATATGCTGTGCTAAAAAGGCACATTATTGTTCCATAGGACTGACACCTCTCCCATTGGCTAAGTAACAGAAATAGCAAACCACACCTGTTGTTACGGGAAAGGAATATTGTTTACACAAGGTTGTTTTGGGAAAAAGAAAACAGTTGAAAAATTTCCCTTGGGAAGAGCTCAGCAATTTTCAGGCTCAAAAAATATCAAATCTACACCCCTTCATTTTTGTCCTATTAATCTTCTTTATCTCAACAAAAGAGTTTTCCCTTTTTTTCCTATTCTCTCCCCCACTCCATTGAGGGGGAGTGAGTGAATGGCTGTGTGGTGTACCCTGCTTGCCAGGGTGACCCAGAACACACATGTAGTGTGGCACTGATCAGCACTTCCAGAGGATCACTTGGTGCTGAGGGACAGCAGCCCTGTGTCCCACTCGTAGCCTTTGGGGGCTCTCTGGGATTTGGCTCAGGCAATTGTTCTCACACTCTGTAACTAATTGTTCAAGGTGTTATTATTTTTCTCTCTCTCTTATGACTGGTTCAGGACTGGAGAATAGAAGAGATTATTTTGCCTGGCAGGGTACAGGCTATCCATAGTGAAAATCAAGTCACCTTTCAATGATTGCTGTCTGGACCAGAACACAATTACTGCAGCATCTATTCCATAAAATACTTCCTTTAAACTTGATGTCTATAGAAATGGTGAAGGCAACGCCTGCTCTTCTGGTTTTCAAAAGATATGTCTGTTATGAAGATAATCCTCTTAAATTGTACTGAAGATGAATTTGAAAGTTTTGCAGAACAGGAGGTTATTCTGGAATATGTGACTGGTAAGCTCTAGCATTTTACAACCCCCTGAGACAGAAATAAGAGTCCTTTGCTCTTTAAGATAAGTGAGATATTCATCCTGTTTCAAGAAATGTCAGAATAACAATCTGCTTGCCTCTTCATCTTGGAGCATCTTCTACATTGGTCAGTGATGGTCTTCTCACTTATTTGGACTGGAACTGAAGTAGGGACAATAAGAACAGATTTATAATGGAAGAATAGATCTAAAAAGAAAAGAGATCTAACGTTGGCAGTGTGAGACCACAGGGACATAGGAAGTGAAAAAGTGTTGTCAGTCTGTGGGCAATGCAAAAATCATAACTTTAATCTCATACATAGGCATTTGTAAATTGAGAAATGTATTATGTGCTCAAGAATTGTCAGTAGCTTTTGGTAGAACTCTGGGAGGACAATGTACATTCCTCATCCTCCACATTTGCCCACCAGGACCCCTGCTACTGGATGTCTGTACTTGTCTTGGTATGGTGACCTACAGCATTTCTGAGGCTGAAATAAAAAAGCAGCTCTGTGTCAGGTGTAGAGACTACTGAACTGCTTTGTGATCACAACTTTTTGTTTATGGAAACCAGCCTGCTTGTTCTCCTGAGCAGTGTTTAAACTCCATGTCTTCTTGGTAGAGAATTTCACAGTGTGTGTGAGATAAACTGAGATGGTGAGCACTTCCCTCAGCAAACAGTCTGGTTTTGTTCCTATGTCAGAAAGGTTTATTTGGGATTAATACTTCCCTGCCCACCAGTCAATGGTTGTGTTCCAGCACAAACAATCTACTGATAAAACAGAAGCATCTGTGCAAATATCACTGCTTAATTGACATTCACAGCACATTTTATGTCATCACTTGGAAGTGATAACCCAGCCAGCACTCTTGGGGCTATATTTATGGGCTGTATTTTTTGGTCATGAGTCCTGATAGCTGTACTGGGCAGGAGGCAGAGCCTTGTTTCCCCATCAGAGCGTGTGAGAGCTTGCAGCGCTGCTGTTGGCACTGACAGGGTTTGGTACAAAATAGGGCAGCCATAAGTGTATTTCATATCCATGGCCCAGGCAGCCTTCTATAACCAGAAATGCAAGGGAGAGAGAGGAATTAAACCACTGTGATATAACTCATACCTTGACAAGAGACTTAGCTCTGACTTGGGACTGACAACCACATCCAAATCATAGATAATATTGTGGACCATGTGCCCCCAGGTGGAGTATATGATTCCTCTCGTTTTCTAGCTCCACAACAATTTGCTGACAAATCTTGCTAATGGACTTTGGAAAGTCAAAGGCTAAGTATATTGTGAGTACTGTAAAATAATAAGCCCCTTGGGGAGAGGTAGATTGCACAGCTGAGCTGCAAAGCATGGGCTGAATACTGGGATCTGACATGGCCTGGGAAGGGTTGAACCACTGCCTGTGAGAGATGGTTCAGCAAGGGATGCTTGTCTGCCTGGCTTCACAGAGCAAGGCTTGGTCAGGAGCAGTTCCTGCCCCAGGCTTGTTTTAACACTCACAGGGCACTAAGTCAGGTATCATCAGTGACTACAGGCAGATTTCAGACCCTCCTGGCTGACCTGGCAGTGAGACTGCTCTGTGACTTGGCAGCTGAGCAGGTTTCTTTTGCAGACCAGCACAGCCCTAAGTCTGTCACTGATGCTTCATTAATTCTGCAGATACAGTAGTTTTTATGACTGCATAAGTATAATCAAAGGCATTAGCAGAGTTTGAGTCACTTTGTGCTGCCTGAGCCACGCTGCAACACCTGCTGTACAAGCAGGGAGATGGAAGGGGAAGCAGAGGCAAAGAGACCTGCCAGCAGCTGCTCCCCAGCCCTGAGCAAAGCTGGGATTACAATTCAGGGCTCTTGAGTACCACTCCCTCCGCTCTTCTGTATGTCTTTTATCTCCCTGAAATAAAAGTTTTTAGTAAAGCAAGTGCTAAAAGATTGAGTTAGGGATGGTATCAGAACACTGAGGTTCTGATATGAGAACCCTGGGCAGGGCACTGAATGTAATACTTCACTTCCACAAGCACTTGTACTTCTCAAATTTGAAATATTTTCCTTTACATCAAAGCATCCATCTGTTCAATATCCAGGAAGAAATACACGCTGAGGGTAATCCAACAGCATTGTCCCACACCAGCCAGGTCTTGCAGAGGTTGGCAGGTTCTGACTCTCCATCCCTGTGTGACCACCTTGCAACCTGCTCCCCAAAGCTGTAGGAAGCATTGGAAAAATGCTCTTGCTATGGCCCTATACAGCCACTTCCATAACTGCACTTCTCTTGGCCCTTGGTCAGGTTTGCAGCATCACTTACAAAAGCCAAATTCTCCTCTTTATACTTGGCTCTATCAAACCTCTTTATTTATTTTCAGCTGGATCATTGCCTAGATACTTCTGCATTGTTTTTGACATATGTATTCTTCCCTGAAAAGTTAGAGAAATCCCATTTATAGGGCTTCTCACTGAGAGAACCCACCAATTTATACCTGCTGAGTGGACAGCCTTTTTAATGTTTTTTTCTAACCAAGTATCACTTTCTCCAAAAGAGGTTTTTCCAATTATTTGAGGACCCCCTGTCAGAAGATGATTTATGCTTCTTATCTGACTTGCCAGAAAATGAAGGCATGACTGTTTATAGCTGCTTGTATTTGGCAGCAACACGCCCAGTTTGGTACCATGTGGAATCATTGAATGGTTTGGATTGAAAGAGATCTTTAATGGTCATCTGCTCCCAACACCCTGCCATAGGCAGGGACACCATCAAGTAAATCTGGTCACTCAGATCTGGTTGTCCAGTCTGTCCTTGAATGTAGAGATGGGGCATCTACCACCTGTCT